>JAAGKR010002483.1:0-21082 GCA_011419295.1 Clarias macrocephalus | reverse complement strand
TTTTTTTAAAAAAAAAAAAAAAAAAAAAAATATATATATATATATATATATATATATATATATTTTTTTTTTTTTTTTACATACTCTGAGGCATAATCAACAATTCAGTTAGGTATTAAACACTGCTCTAACAATAACACTAACAATAGCCCTTGGTGAGTTCCTGGCTGTGTATCTGCTTTACAGTTGTGTTTCATGTTGTGAGTTGTTTTGAGCAGATGGTGGCCTCAGCCTCTGCAGGAGTTTCCCAGGGTTGAACGCGTGCAGAGAATCCCGTAGGGATTGCCATGCTGTTTGCTGAGGCTGGGGAGTGTGTGAAGCTTGAATAGAGGAGGGAGAGACCTTCGGCTGAATTGTATGGTCAGAATTTCTCCTCCGGTTCTTCGGATCCCTCTTTGATCTCCTGTGTGTTTGTGGCTTTTCTATCTTGAAAGACACAACATTCTGGGTTCTGTTGGTGGAAAAATGTCAATAAGTGTCAATAAGTAATAGTTTCTACAAAAGGCTGTGTAAGCTGTGTCTTTTTATATTAAGGCATATGTGTTTGTTCATGCTAATAAGACTGGAGTACTGTACTATTTTCAGAGTGTCATTTTAGAAAGTGAACACTGGCTAGAAGTATATAACTAATACATTATGTTATTTATAAATCACAGTACAGTTGCAGTACAAGATGAAACTTAAATGTGTAGTAGGCGTATACTCAAAATGTACTTCTCTCACACCTAAAATATACTTTTATAAACTACAAGGTGTGCCAATTTAGTCACAGTAAGTACGTTTTACAGTACAGTAATTACTTTCTGTAGTGTATCTACTACATAAAGTATCCTGGGGAAACCTACTTGAATTTTACTTAAGCTCACTTAATAAAATTGGCTTTAACGGATGCCATTTAAAGTATTGTATTATTCCTGGTTAGTCCAACTAGGTGTTGCAATAGTCCATGATAAGGCACCTGAACTGCATATAATGCAGTTCCAACACCAACCCCATGAGTTTCTTACCTTGGTCTCTCCATGTTGCCACCTAGCCAGTGAAGAATACACTGATGCACAAGTATATATTGCTCCTAAAAATAACACACATGCATTATACATTACTTTTTTGCACAGAAAGTGCTAACATTTGATACTCGTTTTTTTTTTTTCTGACAGCATCTGCATGTTGCAAGGTTGACTCACAATGTGTGCATGTGTGTGTTAATCTGTCAGATGTATTTGTGGGTAAGCTCTCTCACCACATTTTGCACCATCAACACTCTGTGCCTGCGCAAGTCTCGGACAGCGAGACGTACATCAGGTAGAATCCCCCTTGCACAGAGCTGTATCAACCACAGTATTGCTACAAATGTTCCAGAGCGACCTATACCTGCACTAAATGCACACATACGCACACAAAAACAAACATTTTAATAACAGTTCCAGCAAACCCTCAACCTTAACTTTGAAAAAGTAGAGTAATAGTTATCAGATTATAACATCTTTAAACCCACCTGAACTGAGGTAAAATTTCAAATGACACATACATACATGTGTGTGTGTGTGTTTCATGTACATATGTGTGGGTGTTTTGTATCTTTAGACCTGCAGTGGACGACTGTGGGGCCTAAGTTTGGAACCTCATCCAGCTGCTTCCGTACATGCTCAGTGAATTTGACAAGAGAGGTGTGATTCTTCGGAACACCCTGATCCAGCCAGCCAGGGTAGTAGTAATGTGTTATGCGTCTATCTGTAGGGCTGCCATGCTGAAACACACACAAGCACAATGATAATTAATGGAGATAAAAATGCGTTATATAGTTATGAACAGTTAGTTCCGACTGAGTGAACTGATTGGACGAGAGGCATTCCAGGGGTGGTGATAATAGATGGTAACCACTGAGACATTTTAGTAATGAGGGAAAAGCAGCTGCCTGCCAAAACCCATGTTCAAAACTAGACATAAAAGCACTTTCAGGAAGAAAAGACAGCTGATAATAAACTTAAACAATACTTTATCTCCTTTATCTTGAAAGTTATTACCAAATGCCTCTAAACTGTCTGTGTGTAAGCTTAAAAGCTAACTAGCATCTAACCCGAAGGCTGAATCTGAAATCCCTCTCTAACCTCTGATGGACACTATTTGGTTTCTGGAACAAGGAAATGTACCCCCTAGCACAGTAGCTCTCTGTTTTATGCTTCCAAAACCCAGATGTTAGCTGATATTCTAAAGCAGACTGAAAACGTGAAAGTATAAAGTGAATCTCTTACGTTTCTTAGGACTATCCACCATGGTTTATTCTTCTCGCGTTTTGTCTACATAGTACCCACAAGAATTAAAAAAAAATTCACCTCTGTTAGTTACACTAACTATCAGTCAATAATTGTCATATGCCAGCTCTGCCCGTTTTGGTTAGTAGCAGCAGTCATGGAAGGGTATGTGTTAGCGGAGCAAAATAACTGGTAATTAAAATAAAAACAAGCAATTGATAAGTAGTTGATAATAAATGATGTTTGTGAAACTGTTGTATAAAAGCAATCTCACACTTGATACATGGCTGTGACATTTATTTAGTTGGGCGACACCATCCTGCCTACATCCGCATCACAGCTGTGCTGTTATTCAGCACAACAGCACAACCTTGAGGGTGACATAGCTTAATTGCCTTTGTCATTTATATGGCTCACCTGTCGTAAGTGGATGGTGGTGATGTAGCAGTCTGGACCACGATGACGAGAAACAGTGGTGACTTGCAGAGCCCCATAACAGCCTGTGCCTCTCTCCGGGGGCCAGTACTGATTACACAGCACCTGGATGGACATGCACACAATCAAAATGAAATATAATACATATATCTTCATCCAAAATTAAATTACACCTATATTAATTTTTATATCTTAACCCTTTTACTGTTTTTTTTTCTAGCTCCTGACATTTTTGCTCATGTTTCTTGCAAAAATGTTTAACATCTATTGGATTTGACACATAACCCTAATCAGATTTATGGCTTTGACAGCATATTCTAACACATTTCTAACACCCGGCTACTACGTACAGTCAGACTGATAAATTTTGGAACAATTTTGGGGAATTTGGCTTCTGTACCAAATTGAGTTTAAAGTAAAACACTCAAGCTGCCAGGGATTGACACAAGTGGGTCATTAGCCTTTCAGGAATCACAACCATTTTCATATACACACTGTGATTTTGGGAGGCTTATAAATAATGAAATGAATGGCTGACAGACAGTTGCATGTCCAGGTGTGGATTATTCCCTCATTACTTCATGACTAATCAAGCAGATAAAAGGCCTGGAAGTGGTTCTGAGTATTACAATTGGTAGCTTAAACTCTCAACATGAGGTGTCTAAACAAGTGAAGGAGGCCATTAGGCTGAAAAAAAAATCTAATAAAAGAAACCCATCAGAGAGATAGCAGAAACAGTGGTATTAGCCAGTACAACAGTTTGGAACATTCTTAAAAAGAAGGAATTAACTGGGAATTTAACAGCAAAAGGTCTTGAAGACCTCGTAGATGATTACAATTGAGGACCACAGAATTCTGCCATAGAGAAGAACAACCCGGTCACCTCTAACCAAGGCAAAAACTCTTGATGATATAGATGTGTCATTGTCAAAGTCTACAGCCATAGATGGCTTTTGGAAGTAAATATAGACACTTCACAACAAGATGCAAACCACTAGTAACACTCAATATCGAAATGGCAGATTAGACTTTGCCTAAAAAAATATTTGGAATGATGAAACCAAAATTCATTTGTACAAGAATTTGAAAGAAATGAACAGCTCATCATACAAAGCATACCGCATCATCTGTCAATGTGGAGGCAGTTTTATGGCATACAGTAACTGTGTATGGCTGCCAATGGAAGTACGTCACTGGTGTTTATTGATGACCTGACTGCTGATAAAAGTGTCAGAATCAATTCTGAAGTGTATAAGACTATTCTCTCTTGTAAAATTTAGCCAACTTTTGCAAAACCGATAGGACGCTGCTTAATATTGGGTACTGACAGAAAACGTACAGAGAAAAGCCCCCCAAGTATTTCTCAAGGAAATGAATTGGGATATTCTTCATTGGCTGTGTCAGTCATCTCCTCTTACCCCAACAGAGCGTGCTGGTTGAAGAAAGACCCAAAAATAAGCAGCAACTGAGGGTAGCCGTGGTAAAATCCTGGCAAATCGTCTTGAGGGAGGAAACTCAGCGTTTGGTCATGTCGATAGGTTCCAGACTTCAGGCGGCTTATTTGTGATAAGCGTATAATAGTTTCCAGCATTAGAACCCTCACAACATGGCAAATGCGCAATGACTCAATGGCGAAAAAAAAAAGAAAGTCGGTTTGTGCTCTAGTAATCTCTACATTAGATTAATGTAATGCCTTATTATCTAGGCTATAAGGCAGCAGCTGGGGTCCTTACTAGAATGAGAAGTTCACATCATTCCATTCTTATTAACACTGAATTGGCTTCCAGTAAAATTGAGCACTGGTAATAAACAACCACTAATCTTCTATAATGTATTGAAGGGTCTTGCACCTCAGTACCTGCGCAAACTTTAGGTCTTTTATGATCCGCCACATCGAAGAATGGTCAGGCTCTTTTTTGGTACCTAATAGAACAAACGCTGCATCAGGGGATGTAGCATTTTCTCACAAACCCAAACAGTTATGAAGCAGCCTTCCGATTAAAATACAGGACTCAGACACACTCTTATTCCTAAAGGTGGAATACCTATTTGTTTAAGCAAGCCTTAAGTTTGTTTGTTTGTTTGTGTGTATTCAAGTCATTAGTACTCTTGAGACACCTTAAACCAGTTTACAACTCAATTCACATACTGACAGGTCTGTTTTCACACCTTTCCATACTCTTTTAGTGATGTCACCATGACGATAACGTGCACATTTTGCTCCCAGACCATCCGCCAGAAGTCAGCCATAGTTGATGGCAAAGGAGCCTGGGTACAGATGAAGTCATGTTCTGTACAGCCGCCCTGTAGAAACACATAATTGTATAATTATATAAAGTGATTTAAAGAGATATATAGATTTCTTTCTTGAAATTACTGACTACATGCTGAATGAATATGATTAAATTACTAATAGTAGGATAACCAACATTTTTTTTAGTGCTCTGGTTATACACGTATGTTCTCAAATTCATATAGTATATACAAAATATACAGTACAACGTCTAAATATGTTCTCTCACCCGTCACTTTAATAGGAACAGCTTTACTTCTGCTTAATACTTGAATACTTCTGCTTCCCTAATGCAGTCAGCCAATCAAGCGGAAGCAGTGCAATGCATGAAATCATGCAGACGCGGGTTAAGAGGTTCAGTGACTTTGACCCTGGCATGACTATAAGTAAAAAAAAAACCTCCTTTAAGTGTTTTAGCAATTGCCTATCTTTTGAAATTTTACTCACAGCAGCACCTTTAGTGTACATACTGTACAATGGTTTGAAAATCAAAACAAAATCCAGTAAATGCTAAGACTAGGCACTGATATACAAAGACCACACATTGATTTTCAATGTTTAATTGCCGGCTCTGGTGCTGTTGTGGGCTGTCAGAGGTGGAACACAATATGGTTTTCTGCTGTTGTACCGTCCTCATCAGGGTTTGACAGGCAAGTTTTGCCTTCTGAAATGTTATTTCTGCTCTTGCTCACCATGGTTGCATTTAATTTTGCAATAGCATTCCTGTCAAGTTGTTTCTGTTCTGCCACTTTCTTCGCTTTTTTGTTTGTTTATAATACCATTCTTGCAAATGATGTTTCTCGAAATTACCTGACAGCACGTTCTGAAATATTCCAGCTAGGCCATGGTAGAGGTCAAATATTTTACCCCATTTTTATGTTTGATGTGAATCTTAAGTTTCTAACCTGTGCAGCTGCCCCAGGATTAAGGGGATTCATCTATCTAATTAAGTGGAGGGACAGTGTATAATGAATATGCAAATATATATTTTTTGCCTTTAATGATCTTTGATGTTTTTAGTTAACCGTATAGTAGCATAGACTGATCTAGCCACTCAAGGGCTACATGAACATTTAGTTTGGATTTAAACTCGCGGGGTAGTACAGCTCTAATCCAAATGGAAGTGTTTCTTTCCTTATTCCTTACTTCAGAATTTGTTACCATTATTCCATTACTATTTCATAAAAGATTCATACCACACTGATCAATATTAACACCATTAACATTAAAACCACATAGGTTTTGGGTTTACTTTGTGTCCCAAGGGCAGCTCTGGCATTTGCGGTCAAAAGCACTGAGGGTGTGCTGTGTTGTCTGGCACCAGGACATTGGCAGTGGATCCTTTGGATGGGGTGGGCCTCAATGGATCAAACTTTTTTAACTGGCCATACCAAGGGTGTTTGATTGGATTGAGATCTGGGCAGAGTGGAGGCCGGGTCAGCAGCCTTGGGCCCCATGCATGATGGACTATAGTTCATTGGGTGTTCTGTTGTTTTTCTATCATGGCCAGCATCAACTTTTTAAAGCAATTTGTACTGCATTGGCTTATCTGTGAGATCAGACTGGATGGGCTTGCCTTTGGTCCAAGTGGACATGGCTGAGCTTTGGGTGCGTATAATCTTGTCACCAGTTTACTGGTATATAAAAGATAATAAATGTTGTTCGATTCGCCTGGGTGTGTTGTTAGTGTTATGACTGGTCTGTGTAAACTTATAGTAGGAAGACTAGTTAATAAGTTGTATCTTTCATTCCTTCATGTCCTTACGACTGTGGATAATATGATTATTATGATTTTTATTATGTTTGTTTTTGGAATATCATACATGAAATGTAACTGAACCCCATTGCTTCACTTACAGGAACGTAGCTGGCATTGATGTAGTCTGAGTGTGGCTGTGACTCTAACAGAGACAGCTTAACTCTGCAGTGGTCATCTGAAAGACAAAAAGTCAATGTTTTAGGACGTTTACAGGGTCTATGTGCAGGGTGTGTGCATGTTCTCCCCATGCTTGGGGTGCTTCCTCCCGGTGCTCTGGATTTCTCCCACAGTTACTCCCAAAGACATACAGATTAGCCTAATAGGTGTTCCCAAATGGCTCTTAGTGTGTGAATGAGTGTGTGAATGTTGACCAGTCCTACCACAGTAATGGTCCCTAGTTGGACTACTGAGGTTTCTGGATGGATGGATGGATGGATGGATGGATGGATAAACGTATATGAGGATTCTGAGGATCTACAGAATATGGCTGATTAAAGGTGTTGAGTATGATTTATAAGTACTCACAGGGTAAAATGAAAGGATATCTGTTTTTATTTTTATTGGCATCAAGCTCTCCAGCCCTGCATGAGAATTCCTTTGCAGCATCACTCAGCTCCTAAAAACACATAGAATTATGTCAAAGGAAGAAACATTACACTAAGTACTGATTTAAAACAAAAGCCCTATCCTAGCACAGAGGACATACATTTTTGCCACCAACCACCTGGCACCCACAACCAGACACAGAGATCACATTTTAAAGTAACATAGATGACGTTTTCTGACTAAATGACTAAAGATCTCGAACTGTATCTGTGCTGTGATGGGCAGATAAGATAAGTAATTTACTGGTAAGTTGACATTCACCTCAAATTCCTCTTGATATCCTGCATTGCCATTGGCTGCAAGAGTCTCACAATGCTTATGAAATGTCTGCAGAATGTGTGCTCTTGGGTATGTCCTTATCCTGCAAAATATGTACAAGTATAAAACATCTAAGAGTCCGTCCACCTAGAAATGATCTACATACTGTCTGTCAGTACTGTCGGCTCCATTTGAAGCACCAGTTTGTACTATTGTAGGTGAAGTCAGATATAATAGTTAGGAAACATTGTGGACATCATAACATAAAAAAGGAAGGTAAAGAGATCAATATGTAGTGAAATGAGTAGAATTAAGGATATCTCATTGGCAAACATTGGCTAGGAACTCCATTTATAATGGACAGAACTGCTCACACCACCTTACCTCATTTTTGACTACTGTAGCTTTGACTTGAGTCCAACCAGTTTGCGCGCAAAGTGGTAAAAGTGTCACTGCTTGGAAGAGCTGAGGATGAATCCAAAATGCAGCAATGTGGCGTCTTGGTTCCGAGGCCAATCGCCTGCTGAAGTCATGAGGCTCCGTCACTGCAGGTCAGGTGCAGGGTGTTAAAATTATGAACTGATTCAGGATTTTCATATGTAAACACCTTTAATGTAACTTGAGATCCTTTTCAAAATAGTTTCATTCATAGAACCTTGCTTTTGCAGCTGAACCAAGGAATTCATCATTATCTGCCTATTCAATTCTCATTTGCACAAACGCAGTATGCCCAAGTGGTGGTGTATATACTGTACACCTGCGATCCACTTTATTAAGGACACCCGCACACCTGAACATTCATACAGTTATCTAATCAGCCAATCATGTAGCAGCAGCACATAATCATGCGGGTGAGGAGCTTAGTGTTCACCTCAAACATCAGAATAGGGAGAAATGTGATCTCTGTAACTTTAACCATTTAAAATTGGTGCTGCAACTGGAGTTGGAGTGGAGATGCTGGAACAGGAATGTGAGGCTCCCGTGGACACAAGCTCACCAAAACTGGACAGCTGAAGATTCATGAATTCAACTGTCGAGTTTGGGTGAGTCTGTGCCAGCGAGAGCCTACATTCCTGTTCTTGGCTGCTAGGAGTGGAACCCAATATGGGCTTCTGCTGTTGTAGACCAGCCGTCTCAAGGTTAATGTTTTGTGCTTGCTGAGATGATTTTCTGCTCACCTTATTTGTAAATAGTAATTATTTTCTGGTCACCATATTTGGACTGTGGTTATCTGAGTTACTGTAGCTTTTCTGTCTGTTTGAACCAATTTTTGTCTGACCTCTCTCGTCAACAAGGTCACCCACAGAACCGTCTCACACTCAATGCCATTCTGTGTAAACGTTTCTGAAAAACTCAAATCCATCTGGTACCAACAACCATGTCACAGAGATCAAAGTCACAGAGATCACATGTCGAATGTGAACCTGACGTTTGATCTTTATCGGCATGATTTTTGCATTGCGCTGCTACCACACGATTGGCTAATTAGCGAACTACCTGAATGTGCAGATGTGCAGGTACAGGTGTTCCCAATAAAGTGGAAAGTAAGTTTATTTATTACATATACAATATTATGATTAAATTGGATTTTTTTTATTACTTGTTAAAGAAATGGCTGTCTGATTTACAGTTTCACTCACTCACTCACTCACTCATCATCTATACCGCTTAATCCTGTATTCAGGATCACAGGGGGCCTGGAGCCTATTCCAGGAGACTTAGGGCACATGGCAGGGTACATCCTGGACAGGGTGCCAATCCATCGCAGGGCACAGACACACACTCATACAGTCATTCGCACACTAGGGCCAATTTGGGAATGTCAATTAATCTAACCTACATGTCTTTGGACTGTGGGAGGAAACCGGAGTACCCGGAGGAAACCCACCAAGCACGTGGAGAACATGCAAACTCCATGCACACAGAGACGGGAATCGAGCCTGGCCGGGGATCGAACCCGGACCCTGGCGGTGCAAGGCGACCTGTTTTACAGTTTGTATTCTGTAATTCATTCTACCACACCAAGCAAAATATATTCACTGAGCACTTTATTATAAATACTATACTAATACTGGGTAAGACTTTCCTATGGTCTCAAAACAGACACTATTTTAATAGGATGATTTCCACATTTCTTTGAGATTCTGGTACTGTACATGTTGACATGATTGCATCATGTTATTAATGTGGATTTTTCAGATGCACTTTCACGTTGTGAATCTCCCGTTCTACCACATCCCAATGCTGTTCTATAGGATGCAAATCCAGAAGAACATTGAGCTCATTGGCGTTCGGGTAATCAGTTTGAGACAACCTTTGCTTTGTAACATGGTGCATGATTGCGCTGGAAGGCATTAGAATATGCGTCAATATTAGGCACCTACTGTAGGCATTAGAATATGGGTCAATTGTAGCCATGAAGGGATATGCAGCATCACTTAAACAGCCTGTGGCTTTCATGGGATGAATGACTGGTATTATTTACAGAGAAAACATTCCCCACACTGCTACACCACCTCTATAAGCCTGGACTGTTGGTCTAAGGCATGTTGGTTCAACAGACTCATGCTGTTTGTTGCCAAACTCTGACACTACCCTCTTTGCATCTCAGCAGAAACTGAAATCCATCAAACCATTCTTCGACTCTCCAGTTTTGAAGAGCCTGTGCCCACTGCAGCCTCAGATTTCTGTTCTCGGCTGGACCTAATTCTACTGTTGTAGCTCATCCACCCTCAAGTGCTCGCTGCAGATATTTATTGAAACTCCGGAGACTGTGGTGCATAAAATCCCAGGAGATCAATAGTTATAGAAATATTCAAACCAGCCCATCCGGCACCAACAATCATGCTAAAATGACTGAGATTTTTCCAAAATTTCTCCGCATTTTAATTGCTGATGTGAACATTACCCAAAACTGCTGGCATGTACAGGTACCTGCATGATTTTATGCATTGAACTGTTGCTGCATGATTGCTTGATTAGATACAGGTAAGTGTACAAGTATTCTTAACAACGTGTTCAGAATGTATATGAATGTATATTATGAATACTCGTCTTTCTTGAAGAAACTATTTTTATGTTCCACCAGTTGGTGCCACATAATTCACAGGAGTATTTATGTTTTTTTTTTATTTTTATTGTTTGGTCTGATCAGAAAATTCTGATATGTTACAGTACTGAGTATTGCATCTGTATAAATGTATTTCTAATTAAAAAAAATCTTGATTAATTTCTATAAATACAAAATATGACAAATGTCATAATTATGTATGATGTCTCTGTACATTGTTTCCTTTACTAGGGTATCACAAAGACATGGTGTCAGAGGAGCACAGAACTCCCTGACCCGCACTCAATCTACAGAAAGCGGTGCTGGTCCAAGGCCAGGAAGACAGTAAAAGATCCACTGAGCTTTCCACTGCGGTGAGGAGAGCGTTTCTGCTCCATGAAGGCCAATACAGAGAGACGGAGGAGGACCTTCTTCCCACAGGCAATTCGGGCCGTCAACCAGAACACCACAAAGAACTAAACTTATCAGATTTGATTTAGTTTCGTTCACACTCACACACACCCACACAAACGCACACACGTATACACCCACTCTACATTCCTGCTAACACATCAAAGTCATGATGTGGCACATTACCTGCTACGTTGCACTTTTGCACACTGTTCAATAATGAAAGCTAACTTGTACTATGGAACATGGACAATAACATTGGTGCTGGCACACACATAATTTCATTTCGTTCTTCATGTTTCAATCATCCTGCTGCTGTCGTACCCACACACCATATTTTTACTCTTCTATACTTTAATATTTTATACCTCTCAGTTTACAGCTACACTTTGCACATTTTGTAAATCCTGTGCAATTGATATATTTTTATATACAGTATGTATCTTTTGTAAATTTGTATATTGCAACCCAAATTTTTTTTACTGGAAATTCTATCTTTAGTTTAGAATAGTATGCACTCATCATACTGTATATACCACTTTATCCTGTATACAGGGTCGCAAGAGGCCTGGAGCCTATCCCAGGAGACTTGGGGCACAAGGCATGATACACCCTGGACGGGGTGCCGATCTATAACAGGGCATTAAGTATATTCTCTAATGCATTTTTTATTTAAGTAAAATCTTTTCATTTTATTCTATCTTTCCATTTTAGGTCAAGGACAGTCATATAAGCATTCCACTGCATATAATACTGTGCATGGTTATGTATGTGACGAATAAAAGTTTTTTTAATTCAGTTTTGAAATACGCTTTGTCAAGCTGGAAGAACTCGCACACAGCCCTGACCTCAACTTCACTGAACAACCTTGCGATGAATTGCACCTCTGACTGCATACCAAAGCTTCTAAACCAACATCACTGCCTGAGTTTTCTACCGATGCTGTGGCTGAATGGATAAAAGATCTACTGGAAATCCCTCATAGAAGTGTGGAGGTTATTATAACAGCAAAGGAGGGAATCAATATTAAACAAGATGAGCTAAAGTTACACTTGTCAGTTGTCAGTTGGAGTTCTGGTCAGGTGTCCATGTTGTTAATCTGACGTTTAACGGCAAAATTTGTGGTCTAGTTTCAGGTTTTTTCATTTTTTACATTTTTGAGATTGTAGTTGGACTGAAAATTTTGTTGAAACCTGGCATTCTTGCAAACACCATACTTCACTCACTCACTCATTTTCTATACTGCTTATCCTTTATAGGGAGGTCTGGAACCTGTCCCAGGGTACTTAGGGCATGACGCAGGGTAGAGCCTGAATCACAGGGCACACACTCACACTCCTACCTGCACATTATGGACAACGCCACTTAGACTACCTTGCATGTCTTTGGACTGTCGGAGGAAACTGGAGCATCCAGATGAAACCCACCAACCACAGGGAGAACATGCAAACTCCATGCGTGAACCCTTTGGTTGGTGGGTTTCCTCAGTTCAAAGACATGCAGGTGTGAGGCCAGGAGATTAGACCTTAGTGTGCTCACCACTATGCCAACGTGAATATTTAGTTATAATTTACATTTTTTTTGCTCTGCTTTTATTTGTCACCAATCAGTGTTCACACACGCATTTGTTGGATCTTGTGGGTAAGAATTGAGGTAGAATTCAATCCATACCCAGAGCTGAACAGACAGAGGCTCTAAAGCAATGTTTAGACAATTAGGATCACTAGAAAAAACTTTCACCATGTTATGTGACATGATATGATCACATACTATACATGTACTGAATCAGCTTTTTGTGTGATCTAGCTTTCTATGGTTCTAATAAAACAATTTTTCTAACAAACAGTATACACACACACACACACACACACACACCAACACATTTTTTTCAATGTGAGGAACTTCCATTAACGTAAACTACAGTAAATAATTAAAACAATGCATCACCAAGTCCTAACCCTATCCTCAGTAGTAAAAGGAAATAGTTTGGTCTTTTTCTTTCTTTATTTTTTTTATTATTTTATTTAAATCTGTAAACGTAAAAACAGACCATTGCATTTTTTTCAGGTCCATATAATACAGTGAGTGCCTATACATACTGTACTGTAAACATTGCAACAACATCAACAAGAAATGGATCTAAGAACGTATAGCTCTCAGAGTTAATTCAACATTTTGATATTGAATAAAACAATCCCTTTACCTCTCGTGGAAATGTTCTCGGTGAAAAGGTTCTTGATGAACAGTTGGATTTCTTTTAGATTTTGTGTTTGCATGTGGAATGTCTGTCGATAACAAGTTGGTGTACGAGAGAGAGTGAGAAAGAGTTCAACATACCGGTTTATCCTGTTTGACAATCTCTCTCTCTCCCCCTCTCTCACTCATTCACACACACACACACACACACACACACACACACACACACACACACACACACACACACACACACACACACACACACACACACACACACACACACACACACACACACACACACACACAAATTTCTCTCTGTAGCTCCGACCCAGAAGATCATTTGAATATTTAAAATAGTTTCAAACAAGGGAAATGCCTTGTCCGAGAAAGTATCCTTCTCTTTTTTTACACAGTCATCCTAACATTACATTCTTATGCCTGGAAATTCAGAAATGGTTACTCAGATCTGAGTAAAAAAATAGAACTCAGACTTGACTTGCAACTCATCCTTCATAATTGCTGCTTTGACTCATTAAAAATAACTTGTGAATGATTAATGTTTATATGTGCATGCGTAGTGTATGCTTTAGTTCCTTTATTTATTTTGTGCTTCATCTCCCACATCAACTCATAAACTCCAGTGACTCATTGTAACGTGCACCTGTTAATGCGACTGTAAACTATGACGGCTTAGGAAGGAGAACTGTACAGCATCGCCTTTGGCCTTTGTTGCATTGTAACAAAACGGCTTGGTACAGAAAACGGTACAGTACTGCTCAAAAGTTTGGGATCACTTGCAAATCTCTTTGTTTTTGTTTAGTGATTTATTTTGTACATTCTACAGCAATACTGGGGATTTCAAAACTATGAAATAAGACATATGGAATTAGGTAATTATGTATTACTCCATACCTACAGTACTTAAGGCATGGAGGTCAGCTTTGCTGGAATAGTCCTTGAAAGAACAGTATTGTCAAGTGCATTTGCAAAACACATCAAGCACCATGATGAAACTGGCTCTCATGAAGACCATCCCAGTAAGCCAAGACCAGTTACCAGCCTTAACCATTATGAATTAACAGCATCTTAGATTAAAGCTGTTATGAAGGTGTTACAGATTATGAGTAGCAGATACATCAGTATCAACAGATTATTGCATATTTTTTACACCTTCAGCATTGCTTTACAATGTAGAAAGTAATAAAAATCAGGAAAGACCATGGAGTTAGAAAGTGTTCCCGAACTTGCGACCGGTAGTGTACTGCAGGTTCAACTTCATAAGATTCGTAAAAACACAGCCAGACAGGCTTGTTTAGTGATATTACTGTTCTTAATGAGACCACCCTCTGATCACATCAGCAAATATTAACATTTACAATAGCACATTCATGGTGTAATTAGTATAATTGGTTCATTGTTATTCTTTTTTTAAACAAATAAAGGACTGTCATGAACATGTAATATTATGTATATGTATGAGTCATACCAAATAAAAATAATGCTTTTTATTGCCTCAAGGCATGGGCATTTAAAATATTTTCAGCCATATTTTTTCTATAAAAAGACATGTAAATTTGTAAATGTACAAGTAAAAAAAAAACATTTTTTAAATATAGTTTAAACTTGACACACAGTGGTGTAGTGGTTAGCACTGGGTTGGAGACTTGACTTAGACACTAAGGTAAAGAGTCTGAGATAGAGATTTGTCTTGGACTTGCAACCCGTAGCCCAAAATCTGTAACTTCTGTAAACATCACTTATTATATATTATTATATAGGATCACTGTTATAAAGTGGGGCAAAAAAGGTTTTAGTCAGCCACCAATTGGAAGAAAATCCAGAAAATCACATTGTAGGATTTTTAAAGAATTTATTCGCAAATTATGGTGGAAAATAAGTGTTTGGTCAATAACAAAATTTCATCTCAATACTTTATGACAGAGGTCCATTAGGGTCGAATGGGATTATACAGAGAAATAAAGGGAGTTTTTATTCTCATAACTGTGTTCTGTTATTACACATTCTAAAGACCTGGTTTCACTTGAACGCCCTGGTAATATAAATTGCAAAAACTTTTAACATACAGTATATTTAAGTGTAGTTGGAAAAACCATGAAATGCTACAGTGTCATGAAACTGCCTCTCATGAGGACTATCCTAAGAAAGGAAGACCAAGAGTTACTTCTGCTCTAGAAGATACATTCTTCAGTGTTAATAACCTCAGCAAAGGCCAATTACCAGGACCTCAGATTAGTGTTTACATCTGAATGCATTACAAGTATCTCAATCAGCAGATCTATCTCTCAGATATATCACCTGTTTTTGAGAAAAGCTACCACTTTGCCCAGACCAAGAAACATAAGGAATAGGCCGAGTGGAAATCTGAACCAGAAATCTGAACGGAAAGAGCAAATCTGTACTATGTTCTGATGTGTCCAGATTTTGGATTTTTGCTTCCAAACTTGAAATGTGAAATGCAGAAGGGGAACAGATTGTATCTCTGTGTGTACTTCCTACCATGAATCATGGTGGAGAAGATGTGATGATGGGTGGGTGGGGGGGGGGGGGGTGCATTGCTGGTGACAGTGTTCTTGATTTATTCTAAATGGAAGGCAAACTTAACCAGCATGGCTACCAAAGTATTCTGAAGCAACATGCAATCCCATCTGTTTTGCACTTAGTGGGACCGTGATTTGTTTTTCAACAGGACAATGATCTCAAACACACCTCCAGGCTATGTAAGGACTAGTTAACCTAAAAGGAGAGTGAAGGAGTGGTGACTCCATAATCACGCGACCTAAACCCAAATGAGATGGTCTGGGATGAGTTGGATGGCAGAGTGAAAGAAAAGCAGCCAACAAATATTTAACATATGTGGGAACTGTTAGGGACTGTTAGGAACTAAATCCAGGATAATCAATAAAGATACAGTATATTTATATATACAGTATAATTTGTGCAAAATTGATATAGGATGAGCTATTTGGCTTTCAGTTTTCAATCACTGGGTCTTAAGTTTCAGTGTTGGTCTGTAAATAGTATTGAGAATGTTTATGATTATTTTAATAGACTTCCTTTGTTCAAAAAGTGTATTGTTTACACCTATGATTTGATTACTCCACAGTACAAAATGATGTTTGGGGTCACCATCACAGTCTTATTGTATCTAGGTGCATCTAGGTGAGAAAAAAAAACTTGGGCATGAACTGTTTATTTTATTTATTTATTTTTAAATGTGGAAATCTTAAGGCCAATAATGTGTGTGAGTCACAATTGCAGAAAGTTTCATCATGGTGAACCGTGGTCTGGAGGGCAAGAAGAGCCACAGCAGTTAAAGTGTGTCAGGAACTGGAACAGGTGTTATGTACTATTTTGCATCACCTTCCATCAAATGCCAAAACAGGAGTAGGAGTAGACCAACAGGTACAACATATCAGAGAGAGAGAGAGAGAGAGAAGAGATTATAAAGTACTGGTTATTATCTTAACCAAAAAAAAAAAAAAAAAAACATAGTGAGAGAGTGCAAGCTGCAGCTCTGACAACTCTAGTTCCAGACAGCATAAATAAACAGGAAGTAACACAGACATGGGGCCACTATAGGACAGCAAACCCCTGCATCTTCTCTTCTACGAAGAGAAAATGTATGAACTAAAATGCTTAAGTAATAAAATAGGTTTCGAGCCTAAACTAAAGGTCATGTCTGAGTCTAATTGAAAAGCTTTAAAATCAACTTTACCGCTTCATCCTAATAAAAGGGAAGCAATAATGCCACCCAGTGGTAAATACAAAACATAAACATATATTTACATACTGTATTTACATTTTCTGAGCGATGAATGTGTAACCTACTTGTTTACTTTTTTTGCATCTTTTCAGGAAATCCCGGGTCTGTGTGCATGGAGTTTGCATGTTCTCCCCGTGCTGGGTGGGTTTCCTCTGGGTATTCTGGTTTCCTCCTACAGTCCAAAGACATACACATTAGGCTAATTGCTGTTCCCAAATTGTCTATAGTGTGTGAATGTGCATGTGAGTGTTTGTGCCCTGAGATGGATTGGCAACCCTTCCATGTATGTACCCCGCCTTGTGCCCTGAGGTCACCTGGGATAAGCTCCAGGCCCCACACGACCCTGTATATAGGATAAAGCGGTACAGACGATGAGTGAGTAAGAAATTATTATTGTACATATAATTGTAAAAAGCCTTGTTTTCCCATTCAAAAGTGAGGTTCTAAAGACATGATATGTCTCTACTTGTGTGTGTGTGTGTGTGTGTGTGTGTGTGTGTGTGTGTGTGTGTGAAGGGTTGCATAAAGAATAATTTACTTATTGTTTGGGTCACTTCAACATGGATCTTTACCATGCTGTTGTTTATTTTTCCCCGACTGACACAAGACACAAGGTCTAACCAAATACTTAAGCTAACTCCTCTGCGCTCGCGCGCGCACACATCCGCACGTGCGCGCACGCACACGCGCACCCGCAGAAATCTTCCGCATTCGAAGATCTGCAAAAAGCGCCGAATTTCAGGACACCGCGGCAAGGAATGCGGTCTGGGCCGGTGCGTGTGCATGTGTGTGTGTGAGTGTGTGTGTGTGGGGGAAAAAAAAAAAACTCAAAACCGAAAGGGAAAGTAGAAAGGGGTCAGTCATGAATCGCGCAATAGTCCACCTTTTAAATTTATAAGCAGCTCAGAAGGGTTTCTTCACACTTCCTGATCGTGTCGAAAAAGTGCACGGCTTGTGAGTGACAGCGGTTGACACAAGCAGACAGAGCAGACAGTATGGACACAGCCAGATCCTCATCTGTTCACAAAACGGTATGTGGCTTTAGATCTATTCTAAGCGGGCGTTTTTCTTTCTTTTTAATTTTTTTTTTTAATAAAGTTGTGCACTTTATTCAAGCATTTTAATTCATGCAACATCTGTTTCACTGAGAAGGATGAGCTTTCTGTGTGTTATGTTTTTTTTTCATTGTAAACTTAAACTAGCATTTATTCATTTATTTATTTATTTTCCATAAGACAGCCCTCTTGAAGACTCTGTGAGGTCTATAAGCAGTTAGTTTGGCATAAAACCGTACGAAAGACTCCAAGCGGAAGCTGAATATAAAAACAACAACCACAAAAACAACGCGCTATTTTTAAAAGAAGCTTTAGAAGCGGTATTGATATAGTCCTGCCTCGCTAAATATAAACAAACGGAACATTTCAATGTACACAGACTATTTCAAGTGAAAGTGAAAGTATGCTATAGGGACTCGAGCCAAAAAAAATAAAAATAAAAAATAAATAAATGAAGATTGAGGTGATGCCTGCGCTGGAAGTAGGATCTATTTTTATTACGGTGGATATTGTGCTGCTGCAGCTTTTCTACACCGCGGTGAAGCCGCCGCTCTTCCTGCAAGCCCGGTCATTAGCCGCACGTAAATGCGAGGGGCGCGGCTTTTAGAAAAAGCGGAAAGTAAGCCTCATACACACCCAAAGCACCTCGAACGACCAGCGATCACATTACGACGTCAGATTACAATGAGTGACATATACATACAAGTATATATTAGGCAGCAAGTGAACATTTTGTCCCTGAAGTTGATGTGCTGGAGGCAGGAAATAAATAAATAAATAAATAAAATCATGTGAGCGACTTTGACAATGAACAAATTGTGACATTTTGGAGCAACTCCAAAACTGCAGCTCTGGTGGGATGTTCGGGGTCAGGACCTACAAAAAGTGGTCCAAGGAAGGAACACAGCAACATGGCGGCATGGGCGGCTGGGGATCGTTGATGGCGGCACGGTGGCTTAGTGGCGAGCACCGTCGCCTTGCACCTCCAGGGTCTGGGCTTCAGGTCCCACCTTGGAGTCTGTGTGCATGGAGTTTGCATGTTCTCCTCATGCTTGGTTTCCCCCCACAGTCCAAAGACCTGCAGATTAGGCAAACTATGGTTTAAAAATGGTTTCATGGTCTTTAGTTGGACTACAGAGGTTCCTAGATGGATGGATGGATGGATGGATGGATGGAAGAATTATTGATGCATGGCGTGTGTAGTCCGTTCCAATAGAAGAGCTAAAGCTGCTGAAAATGTTCATGCTGGTTCCAATAGAAAGGTGTCGGAACAGACAGTGCATTGTGGTTTGTTGCGTAGAGGATACGTCACCGCAGACAATTCAATGTGCTCATGCTGACCCATGTTCACTGCAAAAAAATGGACACCATTGGAAATGGATCACGGAGCAGGGGAAGAATGTGGCTTGGTCTGATGAATCACATTTTACATCATGTGGATGTCTGGGTTTGTGTGTGTGTGTGTGTGTCGCTTACCAGGATACACTATGGGAAGCTGGCATAAGCTGTGTAATGCTTTAGGCAATTTTTGGTGGGAAACCATTTGTCCTGCCATTTATGTGGATTTGGAACGTACCTTCAACCTAAACAATGTTGCTGGCCAAATACACCCCTTCATGGAAACTGTATTCGCTGTTGCCAGTGGCTTCATTCAGCAGATTCATGCTCCCGGACATACTGCAAAAATGGTTCAAGAAGAGTTTGAGGAACACAATTACGAATTTGAGGTGTTGACTTGGCCTACAAATTCTCCAGATCTCATTAGATTTGAGAAGTTGTGGGCTGCGCAGGAAAAACAAGTCCGGTCCGTGGAGGCACCATCTTACTACTTACAGTACAGGACTTAAAGGATTTGCTCCTGACAGCTTGGTGCCAGATACAGTACCACAGTACACCTTCAGAGGTCTAGTGGAGTATGTAACTTACATATAAAATGTGCATTTTAAATAATAATAAAAAAAAAAACAAGGACACAATCATGGATTTAATATGTGATAATAATAATGGTTTTATGACTACATAACCTAAAAGTTTTTTTTTATTCCCTTACATTGTAAAAATAAAAAAGTGTAAAATGAATGTAAAAGTTTAATCTTAACCAGTCATATCAATGCACAGTGAAATTGCTAAAAAAGAAATTAAGTTATTTTAAAAAAGAGTTTCAAAGCTATTGTTCTTCAAAGTCACTGACTCTGACAACATACCTGACTAATTACTAGACTGATTTGATATAAATAAACATTTCAAATTGGTACACAATCAAATCCTTTTACATCAGTTCACAGTGACCCACTTCATGCCCACAATAACGACAAAATCATTTTAGCATACCGATTTAAAGTAATTGCTTTTCAAAATTAGCGTATTTATCAATATATTTGAACCAGTAGCCTATGTTGATGCATTATAAAACAGATATTTTTCAAACTGAGAAATGACCAAACCCACCAATTCATAGTAACTTCCTCTGTACTCACTATAAAAATGAATTCATTTTACTGTGAAATTTAAAAGTAATTGTAATTCAAATCACTGGGTCTGCCAAACGGCACTTTTTAATACTTTGTAAATTGGAGGGTTCAAATCTCAGGTAATGCCAACCCCACTTATATGAGTTCATAGCAATAGGAATTATGTTGTACACTAAGTGGGTAAAAAGCTGCTATTTCAAAAGGGTAAAATTATTGTCCTGCATCAAGCACAGAAAGCAATTAAGGTGCTTTGAAATTATTGGATGTTATTAAATCCTGGAAGGATATTATTTAAGCATTAAAATTGTGAAACATATGTGGTGAAGTGGTCATAAATGGAGATGACTTACAGTAAATGACTGGTGAAATTGCTTAGTAAAAAATTGGCAGTAATAATCACAGCTATGTTTAATAGTGAAAGCAAGAGCATTATTACACACACACACACACACACACACACACACACACACACACACACACACACACACACACACACACACACACACACACACA
>JAAGKR010002482.1:28851-93334 GCA_011419295.1 Clarias macrocephalus | reverse complement strand
TAAGGTACTGGATCTTCACCCAATCTCCAGCCTAATGGAGCACCAAAGGTGATCTGTATGAACAATGAGTTGAAAAAAGTAATACATTATAATATTCACTCACATCCGATATATGGCTGTATACAGGTTAGCAGAGGCATGAAGCCTATCCCAGGAGACTTGGGGCATGAGGCAGGGTAGACGCTGAACAGGGTGCCAACCATCACAGGACACACACATACACACACTCAAACGCTCATTCACACACTACGGGCAATTTGGGAATGCCAATTAGCCTAATGTGCATGTCTTCGGACTGTGGGAGGAAACCGGAGTACGCGAAGAAAACCTACCAAGCACCGGGAGAACATCCAAACTCCATGCACACAGACTTGAGGCTTGACCCTGTAGGTGCAAGGCCACAATGTTAACCATTAAGACACCGTACCGCCCCATATAGAACAGAATGAATGAAATGTTTATTTCTCCTTGACGATAACTCTGATACAGAGCTGCGAGTCAGGAGGATTTGTAAAGGGAAACTAGACCTGAGCGAGCGAGCGAGGCAGTGATACAGCTCTTCGGTCACGTGACCTCAGGAACAGGGGCAAGCGCACGGCTCACGTCCTGCACGCAGAGGAGGGAATTACTCTCGAGCCATGTCTCGGCTGACAGGATTAACAGGACACAGACAAGGTCTAGGACAAGCCTTGAACTCCTTGCTGCTGGAATGTTCCTTACAGGACGACTAGAGCGAACGACACCACATGCACACACTGATTGGTCAGAAGGTGTTGATGAATTTTTCAAAACCGCAGCGAGGTTTGTATTAATGAACAAACAGTTTCTATAGCAACAGCTCATTCACAGGGACTCATCCTGGCAGGCACGAGAGATGTGTGGTTACATCACGCCCATGCCGCTGTTGATTGTTTTACCCTGACAGCATGACACCGAGTGCTTTATTTTCATTCCCTACGCCGTAACCCCAGAACGTTTCGAAGCCACTTTCCAGTTCTCCGCCTCTCAGACTCTCATTAATAAACCATCAGGAATTTAGGAGTTCAGGAATGCTCCAGCTCCTGTGCTCCGGAGGGGATTCCTCGTCCATCTTCCTCTCTCACTCAGCCTCGCTTGATCTCCCCGTCGTTCATCCCGACATTGCATCAGCACTCCATCTGGCTTCCCTGCACTGCAGATCAAGTGCACTTCAGACAGCCAGGGCCAATGTGACTGTTTGAATTTGCATAATATTTGCAAATTTAATAAGGGAAAAGAAGCGGCATTTGAATATGTGAAGTCTGAGGTTGCACAGCGCCTGTAAAAACACACATTTTGTAAATCTTCTGGCTGATTGCCCTTTGATGGCGGCTAACAGCTCTGAATAAATGCACCACTATTTTAATTAAACTTATTTTCATTTTCAAGCGATACTAAATAACATGAATTTCTAGATAACCGAGTGGCGATTGAGTGTGTACGTAAAACCTTGATGATTTAAACTCAATAATATGAAGCCTCGTTTTTTTCATCGAAGCCTTCACCTATGACAAAGATTTGCTAGTGTACTATACTTTAATTATGACCAAGATTCACCATGTCTGATTCAACGATTCATTTGAGTCACTGAATCTTTTACTTATGACCACGATTCATTGAATTTAGTGACTCAAATGAATCAGTCTAGTCGGTGAATCTTTTAAGCTGCGTTCCATTCCGAAGTCGACTTCACAGAAAATACCACCATTGCAACGTCACCAGCGCAGACGTCACTTCCTCCGTGCGTTACCATGGTAACATAAGCACCTCGGATACCGGTCACTGCTGCTGTAGAAATTTCACACCAGGTTTCATATTGAAAATTTATTGCAACTAAACCTGATGCTGTTATAAAACATACTATTAAAACATGTGTTACTTATACTGTATATAAATTAGTTAACATAATCTGCAATTGATGTGCAGAGATTTATTTATTTTATTTTACAGATTGCTAGCCTATATAATACTAAGGATTTCTTAATGAAATTAAATTTTGAATTATTGTGTCCTATGAATATGACGTCATCATCGATAATAATGACAAATTTACATAAATCCTTTCTCAAGCTTCATTTTGTTCACGCTTCAGCGGGACGCAGTGGCTGATGGGAAATTTTTTATTCACTTTTCTGGTGAAGAGAAGACCCGATGTTCAGTTGTTCCCTACACAGTTCGCAGTTCCCTACGAACTGAGTAGTTTCGCTCCCTGTGTTTTGCAATCACACACCTGGTGCAGTATATATATTGCTACGTCTGATTCCGTGAGTCGGTGAGCTCACTGAATCGTTTAGTTTGGTTCAATGGATCATTTGAGTGGCTGAATCTTTTCATTTTACATACATACAGTAATGCGATGAAATCATTTAAGATGGAGAAATCAGCTGTGTGTAGACGAGCGGAGCTGCTGAGTGTGTGTGTTTTTCCTGCTTTACATTGAGAAATGAGCTGGAGAGCAGAAGGAGGAAAGAAAAAAAAAAACCCAAGTTGGACCTCACCCAGAGATGATGGAGAGATCAGTTAGAGGAATGAATGAAGGAGGTGTGTGTCTCTTTGCTGCAGGAATGTCTCAGGAATGTGATTATGAAGAGTGTGTAAAAACACACACAAAAAAAAACACTAAAAATGCACAAAAACCAGAAGTAAACTGATATCTTTAATCATGATTAGCGTTAATTAATACGGCTAGACGTCTGGGTAATAACGGACACGTCTACGGATGATGCTAATAACGCTCCTGTTGAAGACTTAGTAACAACACCACCACCACACACATTCTCATTCTCCATACTCGACTCCCAGGCTGGAAATCAGTCAGGAGTGTGTGTGGACGTCTGAATTCTCACACACACACACACACACACACACACACACACACACACACACACACACACACACACACACACACACACACACACACCAGATGGAAGATTAAACAAAGAAGAGAATAAAAGTCCCTTGTGTGTTTGTGTGTGTCCGCCTCTGCTCTTCTTCTGACCTTCTTGTTACGAGTCTGTACGTTCGTCTTTTATTTCATCTGCGGTTTATCGTTACTCGGGACGAGGACGGAGACGCGTGAGGGTCAGAAGCATCGGCTTTCGAATAAAACGGCAAAAAATAGAGCAAAGCGAGCCGCAGAAGGGAAGGTGCGGACGCTGCCAGGAACGCCTGACTGACGCCGCGCTCCGAGTACAACCTCTGACCAATCTGATGATGTTGATTAATTTTCGACAACATGGCAACATTACAGTAGCTCTGCTTCATCATAATATCCTGTCTCTGATTAGTTTCCTATAACACTCGATTCTAAACATAGAAAGTGAAAAATAGTGGGAGTGGCTACAATAATGGCACAAAACCACATGGAAGGGAAACCGCAGGTGAAGTTAACGGTTTGGACCTGACCTTTACTTTAATGACAGACATTTGCTTTAAAAGTAAATGTCACACACACACACACACACACACACACACACACACACACACACACACACACACACACACACACACAGCAGTAGCTGCTTATTTGTTCATTTATCCCACAGTCACTGTAGACTGAAACCATTACCTTACGCGCTAGCTTGCTAACATGCTAGCTTGCTAACACGCTAGCTTGCTAACAACATTAAAACTTTACATTGTCTTCATCTATCGGTCAGTCTGTCTATATCTACTGTATCAGTTTGTCTGCCATCTGTCTCGCTATCCATCATTCTGTCTACATGTGTCTATCTATTCGTCTGTCCCGCTTTAGCGATCTATACATCTGTGTCTGTCTGCCTGTGACTGTCTATGTCAGTCTCTCAATCTGTGTCTATCTAGCCATCTGTATCTATCTATCTATCTATCTATCTATGTTCCTCTATCCGTAAGTCTGTCTATATGCATTTATCGATTCGTCTCCGTCTGTCTTTCTGTCTGTGTCTATCTATCCGTCTGTATCTGTCTGTCTGTCTGTCTTTCTATCTAGTCATCTGTCTATCTGTGTCTAGGTTTAAGCCAACAGCTCAGTGTAGATTGCGCGTTAACTAAGTGCTATTAGCATGGCTAGCACCAGGCTGGCAGGAGAGGGCGCTAATCAGACAAAAGCTCTGTGATTGTTTCAAGTTCAACAAAGTGGAAAAGAAGGATTACAGAAAAAATACCATGCTGTCTTTTAACAGATTATTATACAGTATATGCATCACGACATTTAGATTTGCTAATAAAATGGCGGCAGTGACATGATACGATGTGTGTGTGGAAATGAATGGGGTTAATTCTTCTCACGAGCGCTACAATGTCAAAGTGTTTCTTTACACCCCTTCCGGCAAAACGAGTTAACATTCTCCTCCAGACATCAAACCAGGAGATCAATACGCGAGAAATCTGACATCTCTGTAAATTTTCTTGCTAGCTTGTGAAGCATGAGCTATTTTTACGCCCTGAACATGTCCAAGCAGAACACACACACACACACACACACACACACACACACACACACACACACACACACACACAGCACAAATAATACACCCTCAGGACAGCAGGGTCAGAGGTCACCAGACTGACATCTGGTGCAACAATGACAGAGACATGGTTGAGATGAGCTGCTGAGGGTGACACTGATGATGATGATGAAGATCGAGTTCCTGAACTGAACTAAAACCAAGTCCAATACGTCTTTCGTTCCAGCAATGCTAGGAACCAGACGCTCCCGACACACGGCTACACAACTAACCATCACATCTTGTAGACTTTTTCCTCAGAGCCAGATGATGGTAGTGATGGATGTCAAACACTTTTTGTTTCTAAAAGCCGACTCGAACACACACTGCAGTGTATCAGAGTCGGGGATGTGAGAGGACGGAACATGAAAGGAAATCCGGGCTTTTTACGTCTGTCTGAGATTCTTCTTCTCAAGCTGCTGCAATACCGCCATTAGATCATGCAACACACAGCACAGAATTACAGATAGACAAGGGGGAGGGGGGGGGGGGGATCAGAAAGAGAGAACAAAAGAGATACAAAAAGAGAGAAAGATACTGAGGGAGGGAGAGGAAGAGAGAGAGAATGACAAAGATAGACAGGGAGACTTTTTGACATTTAGTAAAGAAAGAAATAGCATATAAAGAGAGAGAGAGAGAGAGAGAAGCTCTGTCAGACTGAATCCAAGCTTTCAGGTCACATTCCCTATCAGAGGTGGCGTGAGCAAGAGGAGGGAAGCACTAAACACCCACAAACACAAATTTCGTGTGTGCGTGTGTGTGTGTGTCTGGTGGCCTTTGGCAAGCGATCACCTTGAATAACTCGCTGCAGGTCGACTAACCGGTTGTGTAAAAACAGCGTGTGTAAAAATAACTATGTCCTCTTTAACGCTTCAGGGAAAAAAG
Source organism: Clarias macrocephalus (assembly GCA_011419295.1). Lineage (NCBI taxonomy): Eukaryota > Metazoa > Chordata > Actinopteri > Siluriformes > Clariidae > Clarias > Clarias macrocephalus. Next base: position 87,944 of record JAAGKR010002482.1, on the reverse strand, counting down.
GTGTTAAAGGTGCAATAAGCAACTCTGCTTCCTATTTTAAAGGGCACCAGACATTCAGATGGGTCTCCAGTGTGTGCGCGTGTGTGTGTGTGTGTGTGTGTGTGTGTGTGTGTGTGTGTGTGTGCGCGTGTACAATACAAAATACACAATCCTCATTTTTTGTCCTTTTTCCATGTTTGTATTAACCAGGATTTCAACAATCCAATCAGATTCCCCCCTCCTAATGTGACCTCATATAAGAAGACCCCCTCCCCTTCCATGTCTTGTTGCTCAGCTCTGCTGCTCCATGGAGGGGGCGTGGCTCAGGGGCAGCTCGTTTACAAGGGCAACGAAATGGCATGCTTGGGGGAGTTTGTGCTGAGGCAGATGTTAACTTGGTAAAGAAAGCATAACATACAAGATCTTTTAACCACGCCCACTCTTTCAGTCATGTAATTCAGATGCGATTAGACTTTATGACTTTCTTTCGTCTGTAAACAACGTTACGTTCAGTGCGTAGTTATATGCTAGCAGGTTACGTGGATGGCCACCTTGGAAATACAAGACTGGAACATTCCACCTTTAAAAGGCGCCGAGACCAATTTCTACAGAATATCACGTTTCTGAGATTAATCTGCAGCCTTGGGATTTTCCAAAATTGCTTAATCAAGAGATGAGATCAGGATGTTTATACAGGAAATGTTTTGCATGATATGTTTTAGACCCGGTTCATTGCAAAACTAAAGGCACTGCACAAAAAATAAATAATATACGATACGATATCACGATACAGAGGTGCTGATTCGATCTGTATTGCAGTATCATGATTTTTTATATTCAGTATAAATCTTATAATTTGATACAATTCTAAACACATAAATCGCTCCTACTACACAGGATGCTGTTCTGCCTGCCAGGGTGTGAATAGTTTAGAGTGCCACCTGTAGGATGATGGAGGAACTACAACTTTTTACTCAAACGCGAACATGTACTATATAAAAGGAAAATTACTTTTAATAAATAGATTTTGGAGTCCCACACAAAAGAAACAATTGTGATGCATAACTCAACTGATTTTCTCCGATCTCGAATAATTAGGTTTTCCCCAAGGACTGATATAGGTTTCCAAATATGGACTTAAAGACACACCCACTTTCAACCATTTAAAATGAACAGGAACCACCCACCTTTCCCAACAACCTCAGTGCTCAGTTGACTTCTCATTTACTTTCTTCCTAAATAAAGCATAAATTTTTTTTTAATTGTTGAGAGGGTTACTTGCTATCATCTGACTCGCTAGCGTAAAGATGAATTTCACTGCTATAGTGTTTAAAAGCAGACGAAACACATGGACTTAACGACACGCCCATGATGTTTGTTGCCATGGTGATACAACAGGTAGGTAGCTAGATCATTCGAGTTTGCATGATTTAATACATTTTAGGGTTTTAGCGATCCTGCTCTAAAGCGTTTTTGGTCTTCCTTTAAACTAAAGAAGCGGTAATAATAGATCATTAAATATGGGCTGTAATGTGAAAAGCTCCACCTGACTTCTCCATGTTCTGCCCTGTGGGGGGTAAATCCTGCATGATAGGGGCACACGTGGGGCAACAACTGCAGATAAGACCTTTGAGGCCCACCTGCACTCTCAGGAATCCGTCTCTCCTAGATCACGTTCCCTTCCCTGGAATGTCCCTGAGCCATGATTTAGGAAAAAAAAACCTAGAAATCAGGAATCAGACTAGCGAGGAGGCAGAACATCTGCGTGCACACCACCTGCATGACCATGATGGGGGGGAAAAGAAAAATCCCCCAAAATAGCTTTTCAGACGGTCGAGCTGCTGCTGCTGGGGGTCGTGGAAGCGGAGCATCTGGTGTAGTTCTTAGAGCCGGCAGGAAAAAAAAAGAAGAAAAAAACGATAAGGCTGATGAGAGGAACGTTTACAATGTTATTTCTGTGATTAAGACACAGGATCCAGGTGGGTCGTTTAAAAAATTACCCCGAAACACAACATCCGGCATGGGATCAAGCAGATTGCGATTATTCTCATGCAATCAGCTCTGCGTAGATGAGTGTCATTTTCTCCTGTCGTGTGTTTGACGACAAAATCCTCGACTGCTACGCAAAGTAGAAGAACGAAGCAGCGCGTTCAAGTCAAACCGGGACTATTATGGTGAACGAAGGAGTAAAAACAGGTATTCTGTTATTTACAGAATACTTCAAGCATGGTATGGTGATAAGAACGGTGGAAACGTTTTAAAGAATCCTCATCCTGGCCGAGGTGGCTCGGAGACCACTGCCGTCATGAACGTTCTCACTAACGTCCCAATTATAAAAATCAACGGATAACCTGCAGAAGAGACGAATCAGTCTGTGGGAACCAATCACCAATCCCACTAGCACATTACGAGAACACAGCTGGGAATTTTTGCCACATTCCACTTTTTTCAAATGATTTATGTCTTTAAAGGAGTTCCTGGGAGGCCAGCGTTTCAGCAGGCCTTCCGATCATGGCTCCAGAGTACAGAGAAATCTTTCTACCTTAATGGTATCCAAGCACTAGTTACACACTGGCATAAGTGCATTACTGTAGAGAAATAAAAGGAGTTCTCTCAGAACTCTGTTCTGTTATCCTGCACACAGAATTCTACTCTCATCTCAGCACTGTTACTTCTGGCTCAATCATTACAGATCCAAGTCTACAGTACGTCTGGGTTACATCTAGAAAAAAAAAAATCTATCCTTCTCAAATTAAATCTCTTTCTAAAGCTGCTTTTAAAGAAAAGACGCTTCTTCCCACTTCAAGTGTAAGTGCAGAGGGAGGGGGTAATTTACTCACTCGTGTTTAGCTAAGTAATGTGAAGGCTGTTCATCCTAAGTGTATCAAACACACACACACACACACACACAGAATGAACCATGAGTCTGCAGTTCTAAATTATGATTGGGTTATTTCCTCAGCCGACACCTCCAATCCTGGATGGATGGCGCAGCCCAGCCGGGGTGCATGCGCGCAGACACACACACACACACACACACACACACACACACACACACACACACACACACACACACACACACACACACACACACACGGCTAAAGTGATTTTCGCTCAAGCCCTTCAATCAGGGCCTTCAAAGCATGACCGCAGCACCGTTCCACCCTAAATCACTTTTCCACAGCAGCCTGTGAAACGTTGGTTACAGCCATTACAGAGGAACACGCAGACCGTCAGTACGTAGCTAGAACCTCGGATCAGTCCTTCCCAGTCTCCATTGAGTAAAAACACAGGGCACACAGATTACAATCCTTGCTAGCTTAATTCAGAGCGGACGATCCGCACCTCTAGGCTAACTTGAGCCTCCTAACGTAATGGTCCACTTGTTAAGCTTTGCACTAAATGATTCATCTGGATATTTTTTATACTGTATCGCAAAATGAATATATGCCAGTTATCGTACGTAATGTTCGTTTAGCGTGCGGCATCGTTCCAGCTAGTGAACTTTACATACCATACCAGGTGTATACTATACTAACAAGCTAACTAATGCTACAACACTTCTAGCATGCTATAGATGATATAGCTAGCCCATACTGTAGCCCGTATGGTAAACTAGCCCATCGAATCCTGAATATGGATGTGTAAAGCATGCTTTAACACATCAAGTATCAAATCGAAGGAAGATCGTAATGTGACGAAACTCGCTGTTTACGCCCCCTTGTGGATAGATAACATGCAGTCCTGCATGTTTGGTTAAGGAATCAAATCCAGGCGCTAGGGTTTTCTATGAACCAGTGTGCCCGTAGTGGCAGTTGCAAGCCGGGGATAAAGTGAGATAACGTCGCATCAGGAGGGGAGTGAGGGCTAAAACCTGCACCACATCCCCAAAATATTAATAAATAGGCTGCCGTGGTGATGCGTTGGAAATGGGGAGCAGAACAACAAGAACAAGCACAACAATTCTCCGAGTTAAATAGAAATTTCATTTGCATTACTGTTACTTAATTGAATACACTGCATTAAAAATGCATTACGGCGGCATGCATATGGAAATATGCTCATAGTGTGTGTGTGTGTGTGTGTGTGTGTGTGTGTGTGTGTGTGTGTGTGTGAGAGAGAGAGACAGAGAGAGAGAGAGAGAGAGAGATTTGTACAATAAGTCATAATCATATGAATCATGGATATAGGGCTCGTGAGAATAAAGGGGGTAAACAGAACAAAACGATAAAAGGGGAATAAATGAAAGCACATGCGCTCGTGCAGCTCTTGATGTTTTAGATGCAACGATGTTTATGTTTATTCTCTCTATTATTAAATAAAACCGCTGGAGGTTATTGATGAGGTTACTGGTGTTTATTTATGGAGCAGGAGGAGGGCTAGAGCTCGGAGTGCCAGTGCGCACAGGAGGAAAGGAAGGAAGCGAGGGATTGTGTTATTGCTGCTCATAAAAGAAACAATGTAGCGCCGACGTGGAGCTGCGATAAGCGGAGTGCACGCGCGGCGCTTATACGAGGCGACATTAATCATTAATAAGGCGACATTAATAAGGAGGCGTTAATGAGGCGCTTCCGGCTGTACCTGAGTGTCAGGAATGGGATGATGGGAGTAATGCAGCAGAGGAGAGGAGTAACACACACACACTCACACACACACACAGACCTGCTCTTACCTCCGCACTCTCCTCCGTGTCCGTGTTCCGCGCTCCGGTGTGTTTCTTTCCTCTTGAGCAGATTATTATTATTATTAATAATAATAATAATAATAATAAACCGAGAAACCCTTCCTCTGCTCTCCGAGTCCGCGCTTCAATAGGAAGCTCCAAAACGCACGCGCACTGCGCGATCCCGAGGAAGCGACGCCGAGCACCGCGCCATGCAGGCAGGAGGAGCAGCTGCGCACCGACACCTCTCTCTCTCTCTCTCTCTGTGTGTGTGTGTGTGAGAGAGAGAGAGGGTGACTGCTAGTACTAGTGGGCGGGGCCTCATGCATTATTCATGATATACGGACAGCCTGTTTTTGATTGGCTCTTCCTTATACTGTTCTTCACATAAATCTAGTAGGCGGGGCTTACTGAAATCTTAATGAACATTAATATTAATTTTCATGAACATTAATATGAATATTAATATGAACATTAGATATATTATTATTAATAATAATAATATAGATGATAGTGGGAGGGACTTGCTATAGTAAATCTATGATTTTATATATATATATATATATATATATATATATATATATATATATATATATATATATATATATAGATTATTATATATAGTATATATGGGAGGGACTTGCTATAGTAAATCTATGATTATATATATATATATTACTATAAGCTCTAACGATAATCTCACTCACTCTATATCTATATCATGTCTATATCACTTTATCCTGTATAAAAGGATGCAGGGGACCTGGAGCCTATCCTAGGACAGGGCATGAGGCGGGGTACATCCTGGACCAGGTGCCAATCCATCTCAGGGCACATACATACACACACTCACATGCACTTTGGGAACAGGCAATTTGGGAATGGCGATTTGCATGTTTTTGGACTGTGGGAGGAAAAGAAAAAGCCCTAAGAAAACCCACCATGCAAACTCCATGCACACAGAACAGGGCGGGAATCGAACCCGGACCCTGGTGGTACAGTACAAGGGAGCAGTGCTAACCACAAAGCCACCATGCCACCTATAACACCTATAATTTAATGACTTGATTGAATTTATGAAACTGAATTGATTGATTGTATAATGGATGGGGCTGAAACATTCATAATCTGATTTTATATTCAGTGCTCAGCATAAATAAGTACACCCCATTTGAAAAGTCAGATCTTAATCAACATCTCAGTGAACACAGGGACAATCTCCAAAAATGTTTGAAAAAACTAATAGTTTAAATTGTTTAGCTCATTACATGAAAATAAGGTTAATAATGTAACTTGGATTACAAAATCTTCAAAGTGGTTGATTAAAAATGAATACACTCCACAACAAAAACTACTACATCTAGTTTTTCTGTATGACCTCCATGATTTGTAAGGAGTGTACCAAGTCCTCTTGGCATGCAATGGACAGGTTGGCAACAAATTGCAACATTGATCTTTTTCCATTCTTCAAGAAGATCCGTTTTTAGAGTTGAGTCATGCTCAACTTGTCTCTTCAGAATTCCCCATAGGTGTTCGATTGGGTTCAGATCAGGAGACATACTTGGGCACTGAATTACTTTCACTCTGTTCTTCTTCAGTAACGCAACAGTGGCCTCAGATGTGTGTTTTGGATAACTATCATGTTGGAAAAGTGCACAGCAACAAAGGGCACGGAGTGATGGTAACATCTTCTCTTTCAATATAGAGCAGTACTTCTCCATGAATTCATAATAGCATCAATGAAATGCAGCTCCCCAGCACCAGCAGCACTCATGCAACCCTACAGAACCCACTGCCACCGTCATGTTTCACTGTAGACACCATGCATTTTTCTTTGTACTCCTCACCTTTGCAACACCATACAGTTTTGAAGCCATCAGTTCCAAAAACATTTATCTTGGTCTCATCACTCCAGAGTCCCAGTAGTCTTCTTTTTCAGCATGGATCCCATCCTCATGCATGCCATTCCTCAAACAGTCACCTCACTTTGGCTTCCTACTTTTTTAGCCAACTGCAGTGAACTTGCATGGCGATGTTCTTCAACGCTTCTCATCAGAAGATGCTCCTGTTGGGGTGTTAACTTCCATGGATGAGTGAATGAGTGTGTGTGTGCGTGCCCTATGATGGATTGGCACCCTGTCCAGGGTGTACCCTGCCATGTGCCCTAAGTCTCCTGGGATAGGCTCCAGGCCCCCCCGTGACCCTGAATACAAGATAAAGCGTTATAGGCGATGAGTGAGAGAGTGTTCTCCTAAGACTTTCATTGGGGTGTATTCATTTTTGCAACATGGTCTTGAATGAATTTATTAGGACAAATATATTTTGCTGTGTGGAAATTATAAAAAATATTGTTTACAATCAGTGGCCCGCATTTGTGGGAATATTTGGTAGTGTAGTGTCCCATAGACAATGCTGATTCTGAGGGTGTACTCATTTATGGTGAGCTCTGTATATATTCATAAGCACTTTTAAATGTAATTATTAATTAGCCGATTATGTAGCCTATTTTTGAGTTCTTTTATACACTCTAACTTGAGTTGTTTATTTGACTTAAGTGATTGAATTCAATGTATTAAAGTGATTAGGAAAGTTTATAGCTCTTCCGTAAAATAATAAGGTTTAATTATTATACGCTACATAATGTATAGTGGGTGTGGCTTACTTAACATTAATGAGGCGACGAATTGACATTTACAAGTACTTTAATATGTTTTTTGAGTGGTGATCACAGATTACATTTATAAAAGATATTAAGGAGGAAGTTTAAAGCAGATCATACCATATAGAGGGTAAAACTTATTAAAATATTATTATTATTCCTGTTTTTGAATATTCATTTATTTTATTTCCTGCAATGCAAAAAAACTTATAGTTAACGCCATCAACGCACCCATTCCTAGGTGTACCCCAGTTTGTGCCCATAGTTTCCTGGGATAGGTTCCTGGCCCTCCGTGACCCTGCAAAGGTATATAAACGATGAGGCGACGATGATCATCATCAACAACAACAACAACAATAATAATAATAATAATACACAGAATATATTTCGTACATTATCCATAGAAGTGTTTCAACAGAAGTGGGTGGGGCAAACTAAAATATTAACAGAAAAAAACATGCTATTTGTGTACAATAAGGTGTCATAATTAATTCCTCATGAATGTGGTTATGTAGGGATATTTATAAATATTCATCATTATTATTCGATATACTGTATTTTATGGTAAAAATGGGCGGGGCTTATTGATATATGCAAATAAAAGCATATTTCTTATTATTTTCTTATTTATAAAAATGAATAAATAAATACGTGAAGAAGGTATTTTTGTGACAATTTTATAAATGAATATTCTTCAGGAATAATTATATATTTAAACTATGTCTTAGTTGGTGTGGCTTTTATAAATATTAATATGGCTTTACTCTTTATTTATTGTACTGCTTTATCCTGTATACAGGTTCACTGGGAGTCTAGAGCTTCTCCCAGGAGATCTTAGGGCATAAGGTGAGGTACACCCTAGACGGGTTGCCAAACCATCACTAATCAACCATTAAGCCATTGCGCTGCCTACATGTATGTCAAATTACATAATATAAAACATAAAGGACGAAATACAAAATTATTCCATTTATATTTATGTTTAATGAGAGGCATTGACTTTGCAAAATCTAGCTAAATTACAGACAGTCATTAGTGTGCACTTCCTTGTGTGTGTGTGTGTGTGTGTGTTTTTTTTTTTATATCTTTTTGGTGGTTGCAGACAACTCAGTTATAACTCAATTCTTGTCTTTGTTCGTGTTTAAACGTGTCTGGGAATTCCTTGAAAACCCCATGACAGTTGTTTCTCTCACGTTATTCCATTTAACACTTTTCACACAGAATGTAACTAATATGAATTACATCTTATATAGAGTTAAGCAATAGCGGATTCATGAGTATTGAGTTTTAATTGTAGGCGTGGCATTAAGGGAGATGGTATTACAAAGGGACACGACAACATGAGAGAACTTCCAAAAAAAAACAAAAACAAAACAAACAAAAAAAAAAACCTTATTCTCTACAGACAGAAAAATGTAAACATGTGCAGAAATCTTTGAGAGAAGCTTGTGTTGTTTTGGTGTACACTTTTACATGGGAAAACAGCAGAACGTTATCTAGGTTTGTCAGGGCTGTGATAGGGATCTCCAAGCAAACTGGGCTTTATCACAGAAACTTCATACAGAAATGAAAGATAGCAGCTGCCAGGAATTCCACTTTTGCCCAGATACAAACGTCTTGAGACAAAGGATCCCGGTGGCATCCCTCCGGACAACAACGTGCCTGGAAAATTCTCACATTAGGCCTGTGAGAGCTAGCTTAAATGCTGTTTAAAGGTGGACTAGTCTAGAGGCTAACATTCCTGAGATGTTCCTCATGTCCTCATTGTATCTGATTTTACAGAATGCTGTGTAAACACCCGGTCCTGAGCTTCCACATGGATAACAGAAAAACTAATTTTACATACACACAATGTCTAAAGCGCTATATTCAAAATACACCATAAAATCAATCTCTGATTAGGCAGGCAAACTGGGACTTTTGATTGCACACTTATGAGAGTAAAAACTCCCTTTATTTCTCGACATAATCCGCTGCTACAGTAATGCACTTGCATTAATGCACCAGTGTTTCACTAGTGCTTGGATACCATCAAGGTAGAAAGTTTTTTCATTACGCCAGAGAAACGATTCATGTCTATAACACCGGCATCCCAGGAACCTCTTCAATAAAGTGAGGTCAGGACTGTACGCTGGATGAGGCAATAACTCTGTTTAACAATCGTCATCGTCGCAAAGCAGTCAGATAGTCCCTGATGAGCAAGCCGAGGGCGACAGTGGCAAGGAAAAACTCCCTGAGATGGCAGTAGGAAGGAACCTTGAGAGGACTCAACAGCGAACCCGTCCTCATTTGGGTGAAACAGAAAGCCGGAATTGATCTGCGTTCATACTGTGGCAGGCAGTTCAGTATAACAGTACAGATGTTAATTGATGTTAATATGGAGTCCAGGTAGTTACTGGAGGCTCAGGTAGACTTGTAGGAAATTCCAGTCCTGAACTTTTGAGCGACTGCATCCAAGTCTTTAGAGAAACAGCTGTCAACATCAGCCGCGGCAGTACAAGCTAAACATTAAAGTGAACTAATTAAACACATTAAAACCGCTCCAACCCATCAATGGTGTCTTGTAAACTTAGTCTTGTAAACTCTAGATCCAACTTAGATTGGATTAGCAAAGCATGCTAGGTGTACTAGCCAACAAGCTTTTGTTTTTCTTCAAAATGTCTCTATATACAGTACATTTAGTGGGAGGATAAGATGAAAGCATACATAAAGTATAAACAATAAATTGGAACTAACTGCAGTTTGGAACGCATGTGGAAGTGTAGACAATTAAAGTGTCTGAGTCTGAGGCTGGGATTGAAAATGAGCACCACTGAAGGAGTTCAACAATGTCCGACCCTACTTAGGAAGCTCCGCCCCCTTGTCCTCCACCCCAGTCTCCATTTATTGAGACTTGTCCAAAATAGAAACCAAGAGACAGATGCTCCATTAGCATCATATAGGAGCCATACTGTAGCTCGCTATAGCTTAAAAGGCTCTTTGCTTACGACCCTGTGACTAGGGTTTGAGACGTGATGGATGGGCCTGTCTCCTCGGGACATCTTCAGACGTCAATAAACGCCAAGCCTGCATCACAGAATGATCTCTGTCTCACTCAGACTCAGTGTAAGCGAACAAGCAGAAAGGTTCGAGGTGTCGGTCGACTGTGAGAGGCGTTACGCACACACTATTAACCTCGGTATCTTCAGTCTGCCATTTTGGGCTGCTTTTGATTTTCAGTCCCATGAGCCCCAAGAGTGCCACGGTGCAATAATGGAAATTGGATTTCTCTTCACATGGCTGCGTGTCATGACTCCTCCACCCTCACCGAGGTCTATCTGTTAATCTACCTCAAGACAAGTCCTTCATTTGGCCACGGCGAGAGGAAGCTAAGAGAGACGGGACCTCCTCAATTCAGAGACGAGTCTCAGGGGTGCCGAGGAAGACAAGGGCTTGTAGCGCTTGCGACTCCCATTAGCCTGTTGGCAGGGCGGCGTTTGGAAAAGCACACAGGAAGTCACGCTAAGTAAATATCACAGTGTGGGGCAAATCAAAGTGGGATCTCCATTTAAAACACAGTCGAGTCTGGAATGTGAGAGGAGTCGTACAACAGAGCGCTGAGGACTTTGAACTCCACAAAGGAGTGTGAGGAAATCACAGGACACATTCATCACCACTCAACTGCTCGAGTCCTGGAGAGAAAACCAGCATGCAGGAAGCTTTCTGCGAGTGAAAATAAACCGAGTGTAAAGGACACGATCGTCAGTCCATCACAGTCAGTACATCACAATCAGATACAAGACAGAAAACACTGAAAACTCTCGCCTTCTAATGGCAGAGTGTTAGTTATAGGAATGTATTTATCGAAAGAAGACAACAACAACATAACAATAACAACACAATAACTGCAACAACACAACAACTACAACAATAAGAACTGCACAATAATTGCAACAACACAATAACAACAACATAATCAACACAACAACAACAATAATAACAACGACAACACCATAACAACACACCAATACAAACAACAATAACATCAACAACCACCAACACCCAATGTACACAACCATTGCATCATCAACCCAATAAAAACAACAACACAACACCACTACAACAACCACCACCACCAGCAACAACAACACAACAACAGCAACAATAACAACAGAATTACACCACTACAATCAGCACCACCACCAACAACAAAGTGACACCACCATAACAACAACAACAACAACAACAACAACAACAACAACAACAACAACAACACAATAATACCACTGCAATCACCACCACCACCAACAACAATAACAACACAACAACAGTAACAATAGCAACACATTAACACTATTATAGCAACAACAACAACACCATAATAACACAAAAGCAGCAAAATCACCAAAAAAACAACAACATAAGAACAACAATAGCATCATCAACAATACAATCATAAGAGCACAACAATTACATTCACAACATCAACACCATCACACACAATGATAACAACACAACAACAACAATAGTACTTAGATCACTACTACTACTAACAATAATCAACATCTCCTGTATTATTTATTTAATCTAATTTTTAAAAAAAAGCTGAATAAATGAGTGTATAAATATTATCTTTCCCTCGCTAACAGTGAGTATAAGTGCGCTATCTCATGAATATTAAATGTAACTGTAAATGTAGTAAATGCTGTTTATGTAAATGTTGTAACTTGACTGATTTTTAACTTGGTTTATTGCTCACAGAGGTGTGTTTGTGTGTGTGTGTGTGTGTGTGTGTGTGTGTGTGTGTGTGTGTGTGTGTGTGTGTGTGAGAGAGAGAGAGAGAGCGAGAGAGAGCAGGATCGATGCAGCCAGTCATGAGACAAACAGCACGCCGAGCCCCTGAGAGGCCACAGGTTTAATTTGTTACACCGGCTGAATACAGTGACGTCTCAGGGCAATAAAGCAGATCAATAACGGATCGATTACATCATCGACTCCGGGATGGCCGTCTCGATCCGTCTGATCTCTAAAGGCCCTGAGGGTTCTCTTCAAAAGCCTTGAGGGTGCGAATCTCGAGCAACATCATTCGATTAGGTTTCAATTGAGAATGTCACAATGAGATTAGAGAGGCATTCTGGGATAAATGAGCGAGCAGGGCTACGCTCTGTCCTTCACAGATAACAGCACATCAATAGAAGCTTTCATTTTAATATATTTCCTAACTTGGAGTGGGCTGGAAGAAGGGAATTAGGCAGAACTCCACCGTGGGTCATTTGAATGATATTTCTTTTGAAAGCGTTGAGTTTTTCTGTCAGTTAAAGAGGAATTATTTAATCACAAGCGTGGCATCTAGATGAAGTTCACACTTCATTTCAGGTTCCTCAAGGTTTCTTTTCAGGAACGCCAACAGTGCCCCATGCAAAAACCAAATCCACATCCGAATCTGTGCCAGATGTGTCTGAAATGCACCCGGGCGCGGCGAACATCACAGCTTGGTTCCAGCATCTGGCTGGACGATCACCAGCTCCACTTTCTGCTCTCATCACTCTACCCGCATTCATCAACGCTAAGACGTGGGTGTCCTTCTTTCAGAGAGTTTCGGATGAGCTCATCACCATCATGGTGGGAATGTGGGTTGTGATGAAAGCGGCGACGAGACTGAGATGGGGTTTGATAGCCAGGGGCTTGGATCACATCAAACCCAGCTGTGCGACAAAAACACACCTTGTTTTGAAAACTAATCAGAAATATCTCCTTGGTGTCGTTAGCACCCAGAGAAGAAGACATTTCACTATCCAAAAAGATTTACAAAACTTAGCTTCATGCTTGTGTGTCTGATGATGAACCTCAATTAACCAGTGTATTCAGCTGATTTACATTAGCCACACCCACAGACCTCAATAAAGTGATGAGCAATCCTACGTTCACTCTCGTGAACGACAAGTTACTTGTGACCTTGTTGTGAGGCTCTTGCTAGTACCGTTTGTGGGCGTGGCCTGTCAGGAATTTTCTCATAGCTCTGTTGGCTTATCTTCATTGTCAGCTTAGATTAGCAAAGCGACCTAAATGTACCAGCATTTCCCACTCACCAGTGAGGATAAACTGATTGTGCAATTCAGTTGATATTTCCTAGATCGATTTGATTCAGTGAATCAATGGGTCAGTTTTTTTTTTATTCAAAATTGATTTACGATTTTTAAACTTAGTTTAAAATTGATAAAATTCTTCAAAAAAAATATCACAGCAAATACACACCGCTTCCTTTTTTCTGCAAAGTACTTTTTTTTTATGTTTTGCAAGAGTAATCCTTCTAGATCTTCTTCTTTTGAGTTTATGAGTGGCTGGAGTAATACTGCCACCTACTGGACTGGAGTGTAGAGCAGAACATGGAGAAAAAAGAAGACAGGGAAAGAAAAAAAACAGCAGTATCTCAGCATTTTGAGTTTTGGCATATGAGCAACCAAACCGTTCAAAACTCGGAAAGCCGAGCAAAGTGGGTTTACATATTTATGTACATATTTACATATTCCCGAATGTGAAAATACATTCATATGCCAATGTACCATGGTATTTAACTGGTTTGATGGGAATAGAAAAGAAGATTTCGAGAAAGAAAAATGAAAGAGGTTAAAGCTAGAAGGTGGTGGTAATGCAACATAGTGGATGCCAACCGCCGGTAAACACCAAGAAAAGTTGTGTTTCAGTGTTTGTTAGACACCTTTTGTAGTTTTTAGTACTTTAAAATCCTTAAGAAATATTGCTGCTTGAAACAAATCAGACAATAAATGTTAGTGATACTGAATTAAATCGAATAAAAAAAAAAAACAAACCTAACTGCTCAGACGGCTTACCCAGTGTACAGGATGATATACAGCTCTACACACCCGATACTAATTAAATTACTACTTCTTCCTTAGGAGCTGTATTTTTTCATAATGTCATATATATTTTTCTAAATTAAAGTTTATAAAAGTGAGTTTGAACTTTTCTAAAGAAGTCTTGGACCATGTGCACTATAGGACTGGTCCGAGGACTCACTTAAGCCATAACGAGCAGAAGTTTTAATGTGTCATACAAAAAAAAAAGACATTTTTGGACAAAATGTATATTGAGCAAATAAATCTGCCCATTGGTTAATGGGCCAAGTGGCATCAGACATGACAACAGGCGCTCACAGACGTCAGTGGGTTAAGTAAGTTAAGGCTCAACAGAAGGTCGTCGGTTCAAGACCCAGTTCCACCAAGCTGCCACTGTTGGGCCCTTGAGCAAAGCCCTTAACCACGTCTGCTCCAGCAGTGCTACATCCTGGCTGACCCTGCGCTCCGACCCCAGCTTCCTAACATGCTGGGATATGCAACGAAAAGAATGTGAATGTATATCTGATAAATGAAGGCTTCTTCCTCTACAGCTACAAGGAATTGGGACTCACCAGGAGATAACCTGATACGATATGTTCGTAATTATATATATATTTTTAAATTTTTATTATTGCAAGATTTTGTTGCAATTCTAAATAACCTTAGCAAATAATGTGCTCCTACCATTATAGGACACTGTGCTGCCAGTTTAGAACGACATTTCACCACCTCAAATGCAAACATATAATGAATAATAAAATCTATTTTGGAGTACACTTTACAGAAAAGAATCACGATGAATCACTGACTCAATTTTTCCCCATCTCTAATAGCTTCCCAAGGTGAGATTAGTTATGATTGGTGCAATAAAAGACTGCATAACAATAGGAGCAAGAGTGGAATCAAGGAATGTTTTGGTAAATCATGGTGCGTTTGGTGTGTGATGTTTGTGGTGGCACCAAACGATGGTGTATGGCGTTTTTGGAGCCTTGAAAAAATTCCAGGAAACCCACGGCCCGGATCGTCCTGGTGATCCATCAGGTAAAACACAGGGCGATAAGATTAGTATTCATATCCATTCCACACAAACATCACGGACATTAACGCATTAACGCAATAACGTCTTCATTTTTGGCCTTTTTCAGCGCTGAGGAACGAAAAACGTGCCGAGGGAAAATCAGGCAACGCTCCCGTACATGGACATGTTTAAAGGATGACATCATTTTACGGCCCGATGTGCTTCCTAACCAGACCAGAGAGCAAAAGGAAGAGAATGAGAAGAAAAAAAGTATTTAAAAAAAAAAAAAAAAAACCCTCTCTGATTACCTGACCAAGTGCGACCTGATGCGACCTCGACTTAAAACAATATGGCTCTATATGCATATATAAACGTATGTATATAAATTTCCATCCTGCTAATTTAGTCTCTGCTGATTCAGGGTCGACTCAGGTTATTTCGAGTCCATCAAAGCCCTGAAGAAGTGCTCAGGATGTGAGGCCCCTGGTGCTGGTGCTGTGGTACGTCTGGGGAAGTTATGATCCTGTTCTGCTTTACATAAAAAGAAAGAGGAAAAGAAAGAAGAACCGTAAAAAACCCAGCCGACACGCAGTGCAGGATTAAAAATAGCTCTGCAAATAAAAGCTTTGCTCGCCAGGATTCTAGGTTTTTCTCCAGAAGTGTACTGTACTTCAATAAAAGAAAAAAGAAAAAAAAAAACACTGAACGCTTTTACAGATAGAGTTTGACTTTGTTGTTGTTGTTTTTTTTCATACTAAGGTATGGCTTGTTCTTTGATTCAAATGTACAAATCACTTCAAAGACAAAAAGTGACTTTTTCAGCTTTCTCATCTTATTTGCAGATTGTGTAATGTCTCAAAAAATAAAAGAACACCCCATAAAGAAGCATGCTCATGTTGTACTGATGTGTGCACTGTGATGCGGTGGGTATGTAAGGATGTGATTAGGGTCATCATAGCAGGACCAAACGCGTTACACAGAACAATGTAACCTTAAATGGATAAAAATAATGACGTGCCATGATTTAATGACTTTAATGACGTAATCAGAGGCAGGTCCATCTCAAATACTCTCCCATGATGCCACACTGCTAGTCATTTTATACAGTTACATTTTTATTATTACTATTTACAATCATTATTTATTAAATGGAAATCAAACATTTAGATAAAAAAAAAAATTTAAGAAACACAAAAAAAAAACTTCATACTGTAAAAGGCAAAATGTCTGCATGTCAATAAAACAATGTTTAGTAGTAAGTAATATACATAGCAAAGCATCTCTCTTTATCTAAATATATATTCTTATTTTCAAGCATGGATTCATAATAGAATCGGTGTTGCAGATTTCTAAATGTTGATCCTTTAAGGCGTTTTTTTTTTTAAAAACCCTCAAATTTATTTCACAGTTTCATCAAACCATGTTGTTGTTTTCAGGTTTTACTGATCACATTCGTTTACAGGACTGCCTAGGCACAAAGGAAGGGGCGGGGCTAAAAATGCTTACACTGAAGTTGTACATACAGATTGTACATGTACATATACTGTACAGAGAAAAAAGTGCAGTGTGTCAGGTTTATAGAGAAAGAAACACATACCCACGTAATCCATAGACTAACAAAAACTATTATATAAAACACATTGGTTTTAAAATTTAACCAACCCAGAAGCGCTCTAAGGTTTGAGCAGTCTGAAGATTTGAATAAAGTATAATAAAATAAAATTTAAAAAGTACAGAACGTTAGCGCATACACAAGCGTTGGAGAAGGTCACATGATCAGTCCTGCTTAATTGGGTTAAAAAACAAACAAACAATAAAATGTTCGTTATAAAACAGGTTTGACTAAAATGTTTAAACATTTAATATTAGCAAGAAAAAAAGAAAAAAAATGAAAATGAAGAAACAGAACCAAAAAAGCAGGTAAAGTGAGCAGTGAATTTATCTAATGAATTAATCTAATTAATCGATCAATTAATCAATTAATGCACTAAAATGTTTAATTTTACAATTATGTAAAATTCATTTAAAGAATCAAAATCTTTTATAATTTTTTTTATTTACTTGTGACGTGGATCAAATCCACCCAAAAAATTTGTGACCTGACAAAAAAATGGTTTTGTGCAAATCTCAATGTGCAAAAACATAATAATAATAATAATAATAATAATAATAATAATAATAATAATAATAATAGGCATTTGTTTTATGATCCACAAAAATAAAATGCCCAAGTTGACACACAGTGGATTCAATTATAAATGTGATATTTATAATAATAATAATAATAATAATAATAATAATAATAATAATAAAAAACAGCAATTTGTTCATTAATTTGATAAAAAATAAAAACCATTACAAGGGCTTTACTGAGCTGCAGTTCAATACACACACACACACACACACACACACACACACACGGAAATGATGTGCTCTCCCCCAGGGATGTTGCGTAAAGCTTGACGTGAAGCACGAACCTACGTAAAGCGAGTGTGTCATTCCACTTGTTTATCAGAGATGTTTATCAGAATAGTTTACAACAGGAAAAGATTATCATTAAAACTGTACATTGGGGGTTTGGGGGATGTTGTTTTGTTACACAGCTGTAATCAGGAAACTGAGGGAGACATTTCTTGCTTGCTGGTTTAAGACACTGAGTCGTGTGAAGCTGTTTCCGCTCAGGCAAAAACACTGAAGGTGAGTGAAGAGTGCGAGAGATCAAAGGTTTTAGGGCGGCTCCTGTCGTGCAGGTCTCCGAGCAAGAGTCGTATTTTCAAAGAATCTGAATGCTGGCTGACTGACTAGTTACCTGCTAACACACTGTTTGGGGAAATTTGCTTAGAATTTCTCTACTCTCAAACAAATACAATTATTTTCTTCTCATGTCAATTTCATGAAAATAAGTAAAGTTTGTAAATGTACTTAACTCGATTTATTAAGACTGACATAAACATACCAGGTTTGACATTATTTATTTCTGTTCAACTTCCTTGAGTCGAAATATGTTGGCACGTGATTTTCTTTTAATATAATTTTTTTTTTTATGTAGAAGATTTCTAGCTCTATAATTAGGGTTTAAACCTCTGAAATCTCTAAGACAAAATAAAAAACATTCGTAATCAGTGGCTTTAGTAGATGATTTAACAGAGTGATTAAGTTCATGCCCTAAATCATTCGCTTTTGACTGTAACTGATTAAATTGCCACTACAGAAAGTTTCCTTAGTGTTTTGTATGTTAGTGGCTCTTTTCATACTCAAAATAAATCTCACAAACTTAATTTGTGAACATAATATGAAGAGCTATCCAAATATTAACTAGACAAATATTCAATGTTTATTCCCTTAAAAATTGTTTTATTTCTGAATTTACAAATCCGGACCGCCTGGTGACGCACAGATACCTTCCAGGCCCTCAAGCCCAGTTTAACAAACACTATTTAATACTATTTCAATTAACTGCTTTAAAAAACACACATTTTTGTAATAATATTATATGAAGATTGTGATTCTGTTTCTTTTAGAATACTAGTCCATGTTCTGCTTCTGTTTTAGCAAAAAAAAAAAAAAAAGTAATTTTCATTATTAACCAAATTTTGAAAAAAAAAATCCAGCAACAACAACTACAAAAAAAAAACAAAACTAAAAGCTAAAAAGTAAAAAAAAAAAACAAAAAGTGAATTTACCCAAAAAAATTTTTTGATGAAAGAAAAATCATAAAAAAAATATCTAACTTTAAATCTAAATTTAGCCCAAATTTTTTTATCTAACAAAAACCTAATCTAACAGAATTTTTTTACCTGAAATGAAAACTACTGTATTTCAACCAATAAAGCTAAATGTAACAAAAATTAAACAAAAACAAAACAAATCTAACAAATAAAATAATTGTAGAAAAAAATTTAATCTATCAAAAAATTACTCATTAAAAATCCAATTATAAAATAATCTAACAAAAAATCTAATTAATAAAATGGAATCTAACAATCTAATGTTAGCGTCTAATCTAACAAGAATTGTAATTCAACAAAAAAAAATTTTTAATTGAAAATCTAATTCAACACACACAAAATTTTTTTATCTATGTAAATCACATAACAAATAAAATCATTCTAAAACAAAAATGATAATAAATACAAATAAAAATAAATAAATAAATAAATAAAATAATAATCTGTTGATGTGCTTCCGTACAATGCCCTTCATAAGGATTGTGTAAATCTGCCCTTGATTTCTAAATTGAACTACAGATCCACTGGTTACGCAAGTAAAGGTAACAGTATTTTCTCCAAAGTTATGCACGAGTTTGTGTTGTAATTTTCTGCTACATCACCGAGCAGCGCAACCCACACGGACGAGAGAGCTGTCCACCCTCTTTTTTAATTTCTTCGTTAGTATTCTTTTTTTTTTCTGCCATTATTTTCCGCCCCTTCACCCTTAACGGTTTAAGCATTAGCACTAAGACTCTTTGTGAATACGACTCGTCAAGTTTGAACGTTTTGATTCTCACACACTGAGCACGCTCACACACTCCTCCGCTCACTGATTTAATACTGAAGGAGAGGACACACTCGGACTCCTTTCATCCAGACGCACACTGGCGGGCCTGGGACGTTTTCTCAAGACATGACTGGAGGAGTCACTTCCTGTCAGCTGGAGTGACCGGGAAGGTGTAACAGACATTGCTAGAGAGAACAGGATCACTGGAAAAGAGAAAGAGAGGAGAAAACTGAAATCTTATGCAGAGCAAACGCGTTCCATACTGTGCGTGCGTGACATGAATGATACGTGAAGAAATGAACACGTGAAAATAAAACCCTGTGACCTTAGGACTAAACTAAGGAGAAAAGTGTGTGTGTGTGTGTGTGTGTGTGTGTGTGTGTATCCACCAGGGGCTGCTTACCACTCTGTAGTCTGAAGCAAAGGTCACTCCTTTAGACGCTCGATCCTGAGAGCCGTTACTGCTGCCGCTCACAGAGTTCTTCCTCATAATACCTGAGAGAGCGAGAGAGAGAGAGAGAGAGAGAGACATTATTAACTATAGAAAAGATACAATGAATTTATATTAAGCTCTTTCTTTCCTTTTTCCTTTCTTTCTTTCTTTCTTTCTTTCTTTCTTTCTGTCTCTGTGGCCAAGCCCTCCTTGTCCTCCAGACATTCTTCTGGTTAGATGTTGGCTAAAGATGTTTAGAGTGTGAGACAGTTTTTTTGGATATGATATAATGTGTGTGTGTGTGTGTGTGTGTGTGGGCGCATGTGCATGTATGTGTGTGCATGCATGCATGTGTGTGAGAAAGAGAGAGAGAGTGAGTGTGTCTGTGTATGTGTGTATGCATGTGTGTATTTTTGCATGTGTGCGTGTATATTTGCGTGTGTGTGTATATGCATGAGTGTGTGTGTGAGGGTGTGAGTTTGCGCATATATGTGTATGCCTGTGTGTGTTTATGCTTGTCTGTGTGTGTATGTGTGGCATGCATGCGTGTGTGTGTGTGTGTGTGTGTATGTGTCTGGGTGTGTATTACCTGCAGGGGGCAGAATGTCGAGTCTCTGAAGGCTGTTCCTGCGTGAGGAGGAAAAGCCTCCGCTCTTGGAGAGACGTCGCTGTCGGCTGGACAACATGGCCGCTGGAGACACGATGCCCGGGGGAGGGACTTTCCCCATCCTCTCATACAGCTCCTCAATCTCTCGCTTCTGAGACGACTGCAGCGCCTGGACCTCCCCCAGGTGTCTTCAAGAGAGAGAGGGAGAGAAAGAGAGAAATATATTTTAAAAAATAGATTCACGCACTCCTCCTTGATTCATTTCATCTATTAATTTTTGCTTGTTTGTTTCTTTCATTGTGTCTTTCTGTCTGGTATTTATTAATCTTCCTCACCTCTCGCGGAGTTCCTGTAGCTCCTCCCACATGTCCTCGTTGTCACTCTCTGTCTCGTCACTGCTGGCGTACGAGGCGCTGCGTGTGTAGCTAATCCACGGCTGGCTCACGTTCCCGATCACTTTTCCGTCCGTGAGGCTCACGCTGATCCTCCTCTGCCTCGTCTCGCCCTCTCTGCCTTCCTCTCCACCTCCTTCCTCCTCCTCTTCCTCAACCTCCTCCTCAGCTTCTGGCTCTTTACTCCGAGAGGATGCAGCTCCTCCACTCCAGCAGGGGGCGACACCCTGGGCCACATCTAAGGGTTTGTTGGGAGGCGACACGGAGACGGTGCTATTTAGGCTGGTTTCTGATTCGTCCTGCTCCTCGGTGCTGCTCTCTGATTGGCTGCTCCGATTGGATGTTGGTGTGGACTCGGCTGTGATGGGAGTGACCAGGAAGCGTCCCACGGTGAGGCAGGGTTTTTGCTCTGAAATGAACAAATATATAGAGTTCATTTACCGTCTGAATTAACACGAAATTGGAGACATCGGGAAGCAGGAAGAGCTCTCAAGGGTTTGTGTGTGTGTTTGTTTCTGCTTTAATTAGTTAAGACCAGCATGGCTTCAGCAAGAGTGTGTAAAGACGACTGGACAGAAACGTGTGTGTTTGTTTTTCCATTTTGAAGATTTATTCTTCTCATTATTTCAGGGATCAGAGAAAAAGAAAGAAAAAAGAAAGAAAGAAAGAAAGAAAGAAAGTGAAAACAGGTGTCCGAATAAGGCCTGCTGACGGCTGCAGTACTGTTTGTTACCACTAGATGGAAATCTTGAGGTATTTATATCATCACACTGTTCTCTGTTTGATCTCTCTGTTATCTCTCTCTATTCTCTTTCTTTTTTCTCTCTTTCTTGGTTATCTCTCTCTTTCCATTCTCTTTGTATTTTTTTTGCTCTATCTCCCTCTCTCTCTCTCTCTTTGCACAGCTGGAGGTGGTGCTGTTGAGGGAGCAGTCCTGTGTGAGCGCCTGAGACATCCGAACCTCAACAGCGCCGATTAAAAGTGGAGTGTTGGTAAAAGATGTTATGGTCCCTGTTACCCCTCTATCTGCCCCACCATCTCCCCCATATATCTCCCCTCCCCCCTCCCCCAATCTATCTGCCCCTATGTCATGGGCATTAAGAAACTAACCAGCCTCAGTCAGATGACTTGAGGTATGCGGACTCTTACCCTCTGATCCAGGAGCTGGCTTTTCTTCAGCCGTGGCGTCACACACACTCTGAGAGGATGTGTTCCTGGGACTGGGTGGAGATACCTGAGTGAGGAAAAACACAGACAGACACAGAAGCTGTAAATCATATTCAGGTGAACACACCTTGATCAGTATGTACACTGTGTATCAGGGTGTGTGTGTGTGTGTGTGTGTGTGTGTGTGTGTGTGTGTGTGTGTGTGAACATAACAGGTATATGTGTTGGAATGTCCTTGTCTTGTGTAGGAATGTTTTAGAAATGAAAAGGTGTTAAAGATCACTTTGTGTGTGTGTGTGTGTGTGTGTGTGTGTGTGTGTGTGTGTGTGTGTGTGTGTGAGAGAGAGAGAGATATTGTCTCACTTTTTAATTTAAAGTGATGTCAATTTTATTCACTCACACACATGGACACACATCATGTCCAGGGTACTCACTGCGTCCTGTGGTGCGGCTGACCTGGAGACCTCTGTGGATTTGCAGGATGGTACAGATGATGATGATGATGATGATGAGGGGGGTGCGCTCTTCTCTTGCCCCTCCTGAGGGATCACCCCTATCTGCCCACCTGCCCTTGTTACTACTGGCACATCCTGACTAGTGCTGACCGAACAGGGAATCGGAGCTCTTGCCTGGGCCTCCTGATGCTGGTACATGTCTTGTTGAGGTGGAGCTTCTTTCTGACCTGCTGAAGGATGATGGGCTCCAAACATGCCAGGGTAGGGTGTCTGGGTTGCCAGGGGGGGCATGTAAGCCTGGGGCAGTCCGTTCGGCATGGTTGTTGGGGGTATAAATGACTGCGCCATGGTCATGGCCAGTGACAGCATGTTAGCCAGGGAGATGAGCGGCTGCTGGGAATGGCCAGGCCAGACTCCTGGGGTCTGTGGGTTTGGAGGCATGGTGTGGCCACCAGGGGGCGGCAGAGCATTGGTTTCAGGTTGTACCACGTCGCCTAGCAAGTGCTGAGGTTGGGCAGGTGTGGGAGGTAGATATGGAGTGAGGTTGGTGCTACTTTGGGCCTGAGGGTTTAGTGCTTGTGTGATGGGAGCTTGAAGGGGTGTCTGGTTGACCATGAAGGGGTATGGGTAGGGTGGATTGGGGATGTACTGGGGGTTGGGGTACTGAGGGGGCATGGCAGGCATTTGATTAGGATGAAGGGGAAGGGGCTCAGGTGTGGGATATTGGGGGTAATGAGACATAGGAGGAGCGTGAGGCTGGGACGAACCTGAGACACAAACAGAGAACGGAGACAGGATGAGAATCAGTGGAGCAGAAGATGCTCTTCTTCTGACTCCGCCCACTACTAAAGCACAGAACGAACAAGACACAATTATCTGTAGAGCCTGACTGTAAAATCAGGTTGTGTATTGTGTGTGTGTGTGTGTGTGTGTGTGATCCTGCCTACAGTCTCTATTTGTAATATTTGTAAATTATATAAATAATGGAAAGAAAATGAAAATCTCAAGAGTTTCCTTTATGCACTGAGTTCATGGCACTGGTTAAAGTGCTGCAGGGCTTCAGCGCTCACATCACACATCACCATGAGAACGAGATGCTTTGCTTAGCATACTGCATTGATTTCTAGCCAGAGGAACACTGCTGGTGTTATCTATCTCTTAAACCTGCAGCCACACACACACACACGCACACACACGCACACACACAGACGGGAAAAAACCATCATGCTCTCAGTGTTACCAATAATGAAATAATCATTGTGTGGATTCTGATAGGGATGTAGAAAGAGAGAGAGAGTGTGTGTGTGTGGGGGGGGGATTAGAGTTTGAGTATCGATAAACAGATGATGAAATGAGACGTGATGGAAATTTCCATTTCTGAACGGTCAGGACGTAAATAATGGAGAGGTCCTGTTTTATTTTCACTGTTACTACGTTCTCATGTTGTGTAAACGGCAGCAGCAGAGCAGAGCGGAGTCCTTATGAGGTTAAGCCCTGCACAGTAAACCAATGAACTGTAGTTAAATAGCAGTCGTACTCAAGTCAAAGCAAGACTTTTGATTGTGCAGAATAACAGAACACCGTTATGAAATGAAAAACTCCCTTCATTTCTCTATATAACCTGCTGCCACAGTAATGCACTCATCCCAGTGTTGTACTAGTGCTTGGATACCATCAAGATAGAGAGTTTTCTAAGTACACCGGAGCCATGATCGAGCTGCCAGCTTCACCTCTGAAATGCTGGCCTCCCAGGCACTCCTTTCACTACCTAGGTCCACCTGAACACTAGTGCATAAGACAGAGTTTTGCGAACTGGTACTCTGGAAGAGAGCGGTAGCTCCAGGTCTTGTGACCTGATTGGCTGCTTGACATCATGCGCCATTTCTCCAGTTTAAAGTCTAAAGTTTAAAGTTTCTCCTCTGAGTGGGTAGTTTACTGAATTTTGAAATGCGGGATGATTTTACTTACAGATTGTAATAAGATCAGACCCCTAATGTGAAGACTAAATATTATAGGTAAACACACAGACAGACAGACAGACAGACAGATATAGTAGGTACCTGATGTGTGAAAGGACTGAGAACGAAGTGGCCGGATGGGTGGACCCACATCAGAGTCCAGGAAAAAGTCTCCTCCCAACATGGGGGAGGAGCCACGGGTCACATGACCTGCATTTGCACCGGTGCAATCTACGTGATACACAAAACACTGCTGATTAATATCAGTATAGTTTGAAAACCATTCAATCACAGGCATATGGACATGTAGACGGACGGACGGACGGACAGAAGAAACTAAGGTTAATAAAGCATTAGTAGATACCTGAGGTGTGGAAAGACTGCGAGCGGAGCGGACGCACAGGTACAGCTGCATCAGGATCAAGGTAATAGTCTCCGCCCAACCCGGGGGAGGGGCCTTGAGTTACCTGACCTGCAGTGTAATCTAAGTGTAACATGCACATGCACAAGTCAGTAATACTGATCACATGATGGGTTAGTGAGAGAATTAACCAGTTTACATGCAAAAGAGTACAATTGAGTCCCACGTACATACTGTATATGAAAAACGAGGTACATTTAGTAGTGTCAGTGTTGCCATAACAACGGCAGGTCGGTGTAACACGTGTCTCTGTGTGACGTGGCACTGATGGTGCTTGTAGTGTAGCGCAGTTTGTGTCTTGCGATTGTGTAATGCGCCATTTTTATGTATTAAAACGAACTAGTTTAACACATAATAAGCGTTACCTGGCAGGGAGGAGGACGAGTGTGTGCGTGCCAGCCCCTGTGTGTGCAGGTTGGGCTGCAAAAGAGAAACACTGCATTATTTTGTTGTCAGAGCTGCTGTTAGAAAGAATTAGTCAACACCTATGTATATATAAAAGGATCAGTGTTGGTTTTTCCCAAGTTACAGACAGGAAAGAGGGGTGCCAATACTTTGTGCTTCACAATGGACTGTCATCTATCATCTGTGACATTTTGTTTGTTTGAAATCAGCTCTGCTTCACTCTGATTCATCTCGTGCTGTTGGTTATTTTTTCTGTCATACCTCATCACTGGACTTTTGCCAGATAACAAGCACTCCGGAAGTTTCTTGGACGCACCTGAGAGCCTGACAACGTTCCCGCTCCGCTCAGGTAGGGCAGCCGGAGGACGTTTGCAGGCCCGAGCGGCTCTAAAGGCTCCCTCCTCATCAGGGCCTCGGCACGGCGGATGATGTCCCTCATGCGGTGGATAAACCCTTCCTTCTCCGACGGCAGGATGAACTCGTTATGCGCCTGCACACAGGAAAAGAAGATTGTAATCTTAAAAACTGAACTGTGTTGACCTGGTATAAAACTCAGTGTCTCGGTGATGTCTTGATCTACAGAACTGAATAAGTACTTTTCAGCTAGCCGCTGCATTTTCCTTTCCTATTGCACTGACAGGGTAGTAGTGATGAGGTTATAGTGACAGAATAAATAGTGTTCAGAAGTATGAGCTCACCATGACGGTGGCAATGTCCTCAGGATTGTCTCCGTCCAGGTCAAATTTAAATGTCACCATCTTGCTGTTGTAAGTCTGAAGCTGGCACTCCACCACCCGGTCCACCTTATCCGACAACTGTGCAGAGACACAGATTGACAGAGTGAGAAAAGGGGTATGGGAGAGAGTGACACACAAGGTGAGACTCAAAGTGAGACACAGTGTGAAACCATGAAGAAGCAAGATAGACACAAGGTGAGAAATAAAAGCAGTCACAGAGAGAAACAAACAATGAGAAATACTGAGAAACAAAGGGTGAGACAAAGAGTGAGACACTCACAAGGTGACACTCAGAGTGAGTCATAGAGTGAGAGAGACAGGGAGAAAAAGAGTAACACACATGGTGAGACACAATATGAGTCGTAGAGGTAAACAAACCAAAAACATGAAAGAAAAAAAAAAACTATGAAATAGTTTTTAGTGAGAGACAAAGGAGAAGGATAGAGAAGTGAGTGACAGTGTGAGGCAGGCTGTGAGAAAGAGTGTGAGACAAAGGGTGGAGCCCAAAGTGAGACTCTGTGTAATAACGGGGACATAAAAATCAGTCATAAAGTGGGACAAATTATGAGAAATATGGAACGACAAAGAGTGATAAAGACATTGAGACATATGTTGAAAAACTGAGTGAGACACAAGCTGAGACTAAGTTTGTCGTAGAGTGAGAAAAAAAAGAGAGAGAGAGACAGAAGGTACAGTAAGAGACAATGATAGTAAGATAGTAAATAAGACTCAGAGTGAGTCACAGAGTGGGACGGACAATGAGACCGTGTGAGCCAGGAAACGTGAAAGAGTGTAAGACACAGAGTAAGACATAAGATGAGCCTGAAGGTGAGACAGTGAGACAGCGGGGCACAGCGGAGCACGTTTTAGTAGGCTTGTGAATAGATGATGGAGAATAACAGACACGTGTGAAGCTGAACTTGCAGATGTGCGCTCGTACCCCTGTGATACGCAGCCGGGACCGAGCTTTCTTCCTCAGCAGTTTGTTTCCTGTCCGTTTGCTGGGAACTTTGTTGCTCTTCTCTGATAGGCCCTCGTTCCCGTCACTCAAACCAGATGTCACATCGGAGTTGTAACTGTTAAAAGAGGAAAAGTCAAAGGGAGGATTATTTACAGATTTATGTACCTCGATATGAAGGTTTGTGCTGATGATGATGATGATGATGATCATCATCATCATCATCATCATGCTGATGTCAATTGTGACTGACAGTTCCTCAACCTCAGCTATGTCACTCCAGGTCCAGTAAAACATTAACTTGTTGCCTAATATATACCACAACCCCTGACAGGTGCCACAGGAACAAGATAAAAATCCTCCTCGTTCCCTTCAGTATTAATATTACGGCTGATCAGTGTTTAATAAGTGAAGAATGTGCTCGTTTATTCTGCCGTATCACTGATCTGCACCTTTTATCATATTAGATTACTGTGTAGGACCAACAGCATGACACTGAGCTCAGCCAGCCGCAGCGTAATGCATGTGTGTGTGTGTCTGTGTTTGGTGTGTGTGTGAGTCACACAGGAGTCAAGGCGCTGCTAAATGGAGCATCATCCATGCCACAAGCCCAAACCAGATCACTCAGGCCGAAACTAAACGCTCGGACACACACGGCTCTTAGCTATCTGTTCTTGACGTCAAAAAAACACGTCATCCCAAAACATGTGGAACAATATATAATTTTATTCACACACACACACACACACTTCCCTATTAGAGTGCCTGAGAGAAGTGTTAACAGGAAAAAAGAGCCTGGCTAACGTTTATCCATCAACACTCACTGCATCTGCATTTGCTTCCAGATGAAACACGAGTGTTTATGGAGTTAATCGCTGCACTAAAAGCCTTGCAATCGACCAGCGCGCTTAATTAATGACAGAATGAGTTTTCCGTAATAGAGCGGAAAGAGCGGGTTTGCCATGGTTACCTGTCGACGGGAGACGAGAAGCCGCTGGCACCGCTGGAGAGCGCTCGCTCGGAATTTTGGGATACGGCGATGCTCTAGAGGAGCAGGAATAATATACATTAAAGCATCACAGAAATGCAGACATCATCTAATCTCAAATAAACTTTATAGCAAATAATGTACCCGTGAGATAATTGTAATAAACTTTGTAGAAAAGCTAAAAATGTATGCATATTTTTTTCACACTCTCTATTAATAATTATAGAGCCTAAGCCCCGCCCACTACTCACTGAGGGAAAGCGGAGTGCTGGGATTGGAGCGTTGTTTTCAGACGAAGCTTCTGTGGGTGGAGCTTCAACGACTGGCAGGTCGATGTTCTTCAGCTCAGTGGGTGGGGCTATGGATGTGAGGGTGGAGCTTGGTGTGGAGCACAAAGCCTCAGGCAGCTCTTGGAGGCCGGACGGGCTGAGGTAGCCATCTGTTTCGCAATCCGCTGCCAGGGATGCCAGGAAACAGTTACTAATGGTAAGCAAGGGCTAGACTGGATATGACTGCAAAAATTTAAATGCTGTGACACAAAAACATCAGGATGTAGAAGTGTAAGAAATTTGGAAAACACACAAAGGAGAATGTCATTCAGCTCACCTATTTTTATGTATATAAGTAATATTTTCTGTCCTTGTGTAGTTTGCAGTACCTCCAGCAGGCTACGGGGCTCATAAAGGAAGTTCTTTACCATATATTGCAATGTGGGGGCGTTTAATTATGCAAAAGCTGGGCACTTTAGCATGTGTGGGATTGATCAACGGTCACGTACGTGTGAGACATAACTGCCATTTGTTGTGTGCATGCATTTCTACCCGAGCTTTGCTAAATTTGCTCAAACCCATCACGCGTGCAATTCTGACCAATCACAATCCAGAATTCGGAAACAGAAAATTTAATTTCAGTGCAGGGATTTCAGTATTTTTCTCGATAAGGTGTTCATGATAGTCATCCTTTGATGATTAAGCTCACGCAGCTAATCAGGTAAAAGTCTGCTTGTGCTCCATACCTGGTTAATTCTGCATTACTTTGATTAAAAGTGAATGAAAGTTTTAAATGTGCACTGGACTTACACGTGGCGGAGGAGTAGCAGGCTTGGTGGATGTTGTAGTGTGGCTGGTGCTCTGCGTCCAGTTCCTCTGGCTCGGTGGTGAAGCTGGCGTTAATCCCCGAGTCCATAGAGCTGTTAGCGGTGGACAGGAGCGGTGCGGAGACGGTCACGGTGGGGGTCATCTGGACCGGGCTGAACACGCCGCTCTCTGCTGACAGCTGCAGCTGGAGAGGCGGGAGGTTTGACACGGGAGGGTCCGACTCGGGAACGGACTCGGGTTCCTCCTCGATGACAGCGTCCTGGCGCCTCCTCTGCTCCTCGTCTGCAAGCCGGCGGAGCTTATCGCGCTGCCGCTTGATGGCGGTGACGCGGTCTCGGATGGCTTTGGCCACCAGCTTGTAGTCAACGTCACACACAAAACCAAGCACCACCTTAAGCGGAGACGGACAGAGAGAGAGAGAGAGAGAGCGAGTTCTGAACCGATGATGAAGCAGTGAAACTCCTCAGCCGAGCATGAACGTCTCCGAGGTCACTCGGGCTACTAAATAAAAGTTCCCTGAATAAGGAATCCTTCAGTTTACTCAATACAAGCTTCTCATTTCAGATAGCATCACACACTTTCAGCTTTTAAGGGCTCTTATTGAGCTGTGACCGTTCACCTCTGAAATGCTGCTGGCCAGGCCGATTAGATTAGACTAACCGAGGTCAAAGGTCAAGCGTGTCATGTTTATGAAGCTCATTTATAACCGCGGTCAAGAGTGTCAGGTCAGTCATCGTAAACAGAATCAAATTCATTCACACACTTACTAATAGTGTAGTGACCTGCGTTCAGATTTACGATAATACGGAAAATCATATTTTTAATGATGATTATTATTTTTCCTTTCCTTACTTAATTAAACATAGGAAAATCTTAACAAACATTATCAGTGAAATATCTCTCATTAAAATTATTGTGCTCAATAATTCTGATAATATATAATTGTGAGATGTTTTTTTTTTCCTTTTGGTCTTAAAACATATAGTGTAAAATAAATAGATTTTAATAAAATTAATTAATATAAATAGAACTACTCTCATAAATATACATTCAAAATTATAAATAAACATTAATGAACACAATTACGAACAATCTAACCGCAACCATAATGCAAGTAATGATAATGAAGGAAATCAATTAATAATGATTCATTAATATTGATTAATTGTTAATAACTAGTTAATAATTTAACTAAAGTTTAAAAAGTCCCAGGATCTGACAGTATATACAATATTAAGCTTTAATGCTAAACATTGTTCAATTTCCATGAGCCAATGTACTGTATAAGGGTGAGGGAATTCCTAAACAAGATCATGTGGTGTTCCCTGCGTATGTCATCAGAAAGGAATGAATGATCTCACCATCTCCTGGGCCACCTCCTCCGGGACGTCCTTGTAGAGCTCGAACAGGAACTCGATGGCGTTGTTGTCCTTGTACTTGCCATGGAGCTTCTTGGTATCGTCCATCCGGAGCCAGAGCTTCAGGCCGGACTTCACCATGTCGTCCTCTTCGGCCAGCTCTACATGGACGCCGTTGTTCTCCTGGAAGAATGGATGCTCTAACAGGTCCTGGATGGTGTACCTGACCAATGAGGGAACACACACACACACACACACACACACACACACACACACACACACACACACACACACACACAACAGAGAAATATTGTTCATTTTAATTGGAGAAATGTTTCACGCCAAATTCCACCAGGTGTCATAAGAGTTTTCACTCAATAATTTGAATTGAAATTAAAGTTCTCAAAGAACAAAGGTCATAAATATTCCTGTCAGTTTATGATGAACAAATCACTTCAGGACATGCTGTTATTATTTTGGGTGGGGCATCTGTAACTTCATCTTAAGAAAATATTACCTATTATTCTAGTCTTGTGTGTGCGTGTGTGTCTGTGTGTGTGTGTGTGTGTGTGTGTGTGTGTGTGTGTGTGTGTGTGTGTGTGTTTTTCCTCATTCATTTCTGAATTAAAAGTAAAAGTAGAAAAAAATGTAAAAGGTGTGATGGTTTTGTGGAACGACAGCACAGGTGTGGCACAGCGATGAGAGTGTGAAAGTAACGACACGGGACACCAGCTTGTATTAAAAAGTATAAAAACACTATTCGAAACAATTGCCTTTTGCAATTAAACCTAAATGAATTGTGTTAACTGGGTCGTCATTGTGATTAAATAAAGCGACGGTTCCAGAGTTTGTTTTCACGCATGCATCATGATCGTGAATTTTCAACCCTGAACAAACCGAACTCTCGCTAATCTACAGAATCTACTGGGCAAAAATACCCATAATTCACAGAGTCCTTACTGAACCATTCTGATACGCTACAAAATAAACTAACCAACTCCATCTGCTTATACTAACTGAACTTTTACTTAGACCCAGCTTTTAATTATACACTAAAATTTTGATTATACACTAATCAAAAAGTTTACTAGGTCACTAGGTACATTTACCTCTTTACCGTGCTTAGGTATATTTTTCATCTTT
This sequence comes from Clarias macrocephalus, assembly GCA_011419295.1. Lineage (NCBI taxonomy): Eukaryota > Metazoa > Chordata > Actinopteri > Siluriformes > Clariidae > Clarias > Clarias macrocephalus. The sequence goes on along the minus strand of JAAGKR010002482.1, from coordinate 56,173 downwards.
CTGCACTTTACGTTAGTTTTATCAATGGATGCTTTTTACTTTTACTCCACTACATCGTACAGCAAATATCTTCACTACATTCACTACATTTCTGCATGGCACTGCATTACATTACTACAGTGGTGTTTTGGGAATTTTGCGGGGTGCCAAAGCACCTGCTGAATATTATATGTATTTGTAGCAGGTCTTTGAAATCAGAAGCAAGAATGGATTCGACTCTTTTACTGAGTTTTACTACCTATTTTATGAGATTTTATGATATTTTGATGTAACTTCAGCACTATTGGTACTTCAGGGTTCCGGGTTTGAATTTCACCTCTGATCCATGCTCTCCTAGTGCTGGGTTTCCTCCTATAGGAACAAGACATGTGTGATAGGCTGGCAGATGTTTCCCAATTACTCTACCCACACATCTGGCTAACCCAGTTAAAGTCCAGGTAATTTGTTCACTTTCAAGTGGGTGAAGGTGAGTGTGAGTCACATGATTATTTTTAGCTCCTGGTACTTCACCAAGGAACAGGAATATCAGCTCGAGCTGCTTCCCCACCTTCAGAGCTCATTGTTTAAATGTCACACTCGAATCTGCACTACCTAAAATCTATTACACCATCGCTAAGATGGAAATCCCAGCTGTAATCACCCTGATGTGCATGGACACGAGTAGATGTGGGAGGGGTTTCTGTGAGTGACGGTGTTTTTACCTCTCATGCTTGTTCATGCGGATGCAGCCCTCGATGATCTCTTTCAGCTCCGGGACTTTCACTTTGAAAAAACTGTCTGGCTTTATGCCCTGCATGTGAGACAGAGACAGGGGAGTTAGACATTTCTGAATGACTAAATGCATCTGTGCTTCCTGGTGTCTGAGTGTGTCATTAATGAGAATTTAAACCTAATTAAAGGAAATAATTAACAGGATAAGTCATTCAATGTAATTAAGCCAATCAAGTGTTCTTAATTGCTGAGTGAGTAGCCTATTGTACTTTCAGTGTAACTGCAGGAGGCGTGGTCATAGTGCCTGTCAATCAATAACCTACACTTTTGATCCTTTTATTTCTGGAATATTATAGCATTTCAATTCAGTTTTCTTTGTATAGTGCTTTTAAAAAAGGCAAAGCAGCTTTACAATTATGGAAATAAATTAGAAAATGTCATCAGATTGTCCCCGACGAGCAAATGGGGGAGACAGTGGCAAGGAAAAAACTCCCCGAGAGGCAGAAACCTAGTTAAAATAAAAAGCTAATTTTAGTGTAGTGTTATCTCTCTTAAAGGTTTAACAAGTTAACATGGGTCTCAGAGCTCATCTAAAGTGCTTCTTCTGAAATACCCCTCAGACATTCCCTTTATTCCACTCTTACTTCCATTCCTGTTTTACTGTTTAGGTAAATTATCTACTCATAAGCCCCGCCCCTCCCAAGAACAGCAAAGCTGTGCAGCAGGCTGGGGAGGAGCTCCTCCTATATGAGGTCACATCAGGGTAGAAAAATCTAATTAGACTGTTTATACAAAAAAAAAAAAAAACTATTTTTCTTCACATTCATTGTGTGCACACACACAGGAGACCTGTTTGAATGTCTAAACATGACTACAAAATGAATTTTGCATAACAAGTGACATGTAAAATAAACTTTTTTACTCTTATTAGCAACAGATCAAATACTGTAAGATATTGCCTATATCTCCTTTCCGTACATAGTGTAAAAAAAAAAAAAAAGCCTGATAAAAGGTCATTAAACACATTCTGAGCAGCTGAGTAATCGTGTCAAGGTTGCCAGGCCTGCGTAAGATAAGTAAACTAGCAGCTCAAGTCCAAAATCACAACATAGGAGACCGAAGCAGCTCTAACGACACACACATGCCTGTTCTCCAGTGTGTCTGTCATTCTGTACATATATAACCTGTATATATTTGCTCTTAGAAACTCAGGGTCACACACACGCACGAACGCACACACGCACGCGCGCGCACACACACGCGCACATGGATATATCAATCAAACGAACAAGAGCTGCACACCTGGTTATCCGTACTGTACTGTACATACCATGTGTCCGTCTGTCGTTCTATGCCAGGTCTATCACACACTCACTAACTACTGAAGCTGATAAAATGATAACAGTATTCCTTTAAAGCACATCTTTATATTAATGCATTCATCTCCAGCATCTTCAGGAAAGAAGAGTTTACTGGATCAGGTTTCCTGTGGTATCTTCAAGAAAGAGAATGACAAAAGAGGCTGGTGAGTGAATGGTTAAATGATTGATGTTGCTCTTACACAAGTGAGAAAGCGCTTAAAACACTTTTCCTTAAACAGTTTAGACTATCTCTTTAAAAGATTCCTCTTAGCATAATGCCCTGGGTGACGCATGGATTAAATAAACACATTAGTGAAACTCAAGGATGGCAGAGACACTTCCTGCCAGATACTTTGTGCAGGCTTCCCTTACGAGGACTATTTACACACTGAGCTACGAGCTGTTATCTAGGGTTGGTCTGCTTTGTAGGTTGTAATTGTTTCACTTTGCAAATAATGACATGCAGTGGTGGTCTCTTTCTATTTAAAGATGAGGTAGGAGGGTGCCAATACTTTACACAGAAGTAGGATATGTGATCTAGTCAGCAGTTGCACACTTACAGTACAGAGTGATCTGTGTGAAAGGTGTGCCTGATAAACTCTGAGAAAAGTGTGCATGTGATAGAGGACAACACTTACAACACGTACACAGATGACCTGTCGATTTTCCCTACTGATTTATTGAGCACACTCCAGATATTTTAAATTTTCATTCAAGGCTTAAAATAATAAATTTGAATGCTAAAAAAAAATACACGCACTAGGGCCAGTTCCTTCTGGTTCTTCTGGAGATGAAGAAGTTGCATGCTGTGTATAGTATGATAAAAATACATGCTCTGGGTCAAAAGGACATCTACTGCTCAGGAGGTTATATACAGTAGTTACACACACACCCCTGATATCCCATGTGACTGCATGTTAACAAAGCGTGACTGGACACACATGTGGCAAAAAAGAATACTGAAGAGATCTGATGAAGAGCTTCAGCTTCTACGCTATTCTCCAGCTGATGACTTTTTTGTTTAAACCAACCTTTATTCATTTCTTAGTATCTCTTACTAACATAGATACTAAGCAGATATTTCACCCAGGAGAGGATGGGTTTCCTTTGGGTCTGTTGTTTTTCAAGGGTTCTGCCTCATTTCCTCAGCACATGTGCCTCTGTCTTGCTCATTAAATATCTAAAGCTACATCTGGATTTCTACAAAGCTGCTTTGTGGCAATGTCTATACAGTACAAATAACCAAGTGGTTTTGCTCTTTATAGATTTTCTATTCCTTGAAAAGTACTGGCCATATATACAGTATGCAGCGCTGAGAAAGGGGCTGATGCTGTCATTTGTGTAAAAGCTAAACAGAAAAGGGCTTAGAAAAGAACCATGAGGGTCACCTGGGCTCAAAAGCATGTATGTACACTCTTTATCAAGCTGCTGTGTATATTTATTCTAGAGGATTTTCTCAGTACGCCAGACCCAGGATCAAACTGTCTGCTTCACATCTGAAATGCTGGCCTCTCAGGAACTCCTTGTGGAAATGTCTTGAAGAGAGGTCAGGACTGTACTGATGGGGCAATAACTCTCAGCGGAGTTCCTGTAATGTAAGAGGTGTTGGTAAATGATTGTGTGTACAGTTCTCACAGACAGATTTCTTCCGTCTCTTCCACAAGTTATCCATCGATTTTCAAGGATCAGGCATTCCACCTGCTGAATGTTCATGATGTTCATGACTGTAGTAGGCCCCAAGCCACCTCGAACGGAAACATCATTCATGGACGTACGGCCTTCTTTCAAATGTTTGCACTGTTCAAATGTTATACTGCAGCTAAGAAACTTATTGTCGTACTGTGCTTGAAGTCTTCTTTAAATGCTAATCGTTTTAATACTTTCACTTACCAGTAATTTCATCACAAGTTCTGGTTTGACTTGAACGCCCCTCTTAGTTGATTGGCTGTTTTTATGGGGCAGTGCTGACCCTGCTATTTATTTCATAACGCATACCAGATGATTGTAGAGTTCCTACACAAAATGCAACAACATTGGCAGGGCGATATTTAGGAGATGCTAACACAGGATGAAAATCTCTCCATATGGAATCTATAAAGTCAATAATGTACAGTACAGTTAAAAAATACAAACGTTTGGAGCTTGTAAAACTGCAAACAACGTACTCAAGCAACAATGTCACTATAAAGGCTGAAGAATCTGACAAACTGTGCAGGGTTTCACACTTCACCACTACACATGACTGGAAAAAAGGGACTAAAAACCCACACAGTTAATGTCTCGAGTCGCCAGGATGGAAACACCAAGCTTAAAGCTGTGTTAAATTTATGAGGTGGAAAGTTTGTGCTGGAAAGAAGCATGAAAATGAAGCGAGGGCCAGCTTTCTCCCAAGCCAGAACAAGTCCAAAAATGATGAGGCTGATGTGACGTAACTGATGAGGTGTTGCTTTCTTATCCACTCATACCACTTTTACAGTAACACGATAAGTGCCGTCTTTGCCCTTGATGTAAAATTCGACCTCAATGTTTGACTTGTTTGAACTTGGCACATGTCCTTACTCTTTAAAATATTCCTTTACGATAACATACGACTTATTTGGGGCATGAAAAATATTCTTATCCATGTGATAAGCTTGCTAAACATACTCACACTTTCTTGTCACTTTAACATCAGGAAAATTCCAGAGCTCCCAAGGGTCAAATCCTCCAGCTATTTAAAAGTATTATACCCTTTCTCCTGGACAGAGGGCAGGATGTTTTTGCAGGTATGACAGTCCCCAGAATGTCCCATGCTTCTGAGAAGTGTAAGTGGGGAGTGTTTATGTAACCATAGCAGCCCAGTGCTACTTAATCAGATAATGGATAACTTTTAAAGATCTGACAACAGCGGCAGACTGAAAAGCAGAAACGAGCAGCCAGCCATCTCACGGTGTTCAGTTCCCTGCGTCAAACGCTGAGCCACAAGCACTGGCCTGAATAATATGGAGGATTTTCATCATGCTCCTGGGGTTTGAGGTTTATGTAGGAGTGTGGTCTACGAAGGCTGATTTGTTGACTCCAGAGCCCTGTGGCTCCTAAGAGAGAGGGCCAGATTCATCCATCTTTCACTCTTCCTGCCTCCTACATTTTTTTTTCATCTAATCACTTTGGGCGCCTGGCACAGGTTCAGTACAGCAGCACAGCCGAACTGAATCTCATTACCCTAATGATAGCAAATAGCGAATAAGGATGCCTTTGTTTGTTTTTTGCAAACTGCTAAACATGTTTCTCAGTATAACTAATTTGTTCATTCTTGCAGAACACTAAGAAACATGACTACAGAGAACCCCTGGTCTGGTGTTTGTAATTTCACTGATATAGCAGCAACGGTTTCAGTTTGTCACAAAAATCTGGCACAGCTGGATGGGGGTGGGGGCTGGGGGGGGGATATGAATTAGGACAGACTTGGCAAAAAAGAACAAAATTGTGAACCAAATATACGAGACAGTCACGCCGGGTGAAAAAGTGAAAACAGTAAACACATTAGGAAAAGGACAGAGGAAAGGGGTGAAGCCAGACCAACAAGGAAGCAAAAGGCATTCACTGTCTATACGACTTATCCTGTGGAAGGTCGCAGGGGTCTGGAGCCTATCCCAGGGAAACTCGGGGCACAAGGCACGGTACACCCTTGATTAAGTGCCAAACCATTTTAGGGTACAAGCACACGCTTACACACTATTGCCAATTTGGGAACACCTACTTGGGATTTAACCTACACAGTATGTTAAGACAGAAGTTGTTGCCATGGCACCACAAGCAGCTCAAAGCAAGCTTTTCGATCACACGTCTCAATGACACATTTCAATCACATAAAGTGATTGGTTGCTTTACATCTCAGGGGGCTCAGGTCTCGTCCATTGGATGCCCCATGTGGTCTGCCTGGGATGCGTGTGGTGACTGGGGACGGTTCCACTTTTCCACAGAGACGGCCCAGGCCTCGGCTGATTCTGACAGCTGTTCGCTGAGGAGTCATGACGGCAGCTGCTCGATAGTTCAGGCCTGGAGTTTCCTATTGTCTACCTGAGCCTCCAATAACACCTTGAAGGTGTGAGGTAATTTGTGTGTTAACCACCAAGCCATTATGCGTTAAAACTTTTAAAATGATGAGCAAGAAATGGGTTTATAGGAATGGTCACTATAGTAACAATAAATGTTCTTTCGTCAAAAAGATAGAGTAGTTGTAACTAACTGTGGATAGCGAATCAATCACAAGTGCTGTCAAACTAAAGCTAAAATAAAAAATAAAGCTAGGTGGTTTATTGGTTTGTCGTGAACTCCACCGACATCAGGAACGAGACCCTGAAGGAGCCAAACGCAGACGCGGTGTCCACACAGAGATGAAAGCCGCAGACGGTCGCCATGGATATCACATGATGACCTTTTCTACCTGGCATGCCTGAATGAGGAGCAGTGTGCTGCAGAAATCCATCAAAGCCTGATGTCATTTTGGAGAGCAAGAACATACATTCCGTTCTTTAGATCTAATTAGAATCATCAGCCCTCATGATCGACATAAACAAGACCTTCTCAGCAGAAAGCATGTGCGGGTCGATTACGTCTGCGCTGAATGGAAACGAGCAGCTTGTTTGTAAACAGCTCATCTGTCCTTCCTTCTTCTGTTTTGTGTGAAGCAATCGCAGGACTTTCTCTCACTCTTTATCTTGGTCTGTGTGTCTCTATGTTTGTCTTTTTGTCTCTCCATCTCCCAATCGATCTGCACTGCTTTTTGTAAATTTGTCTCCTCTTCCTCTCTCTATCTGTCTCTCTTTAGTCTCTTTGCATGTATGTCTTTATCTTTCCTTCTCTATTCCAGTCACTTTTATGTCTCTATATCCCTTTCACTACTAATCTCTCTCTCTGACAATCTCTCACTCTTCTGTCTCTTTGCCTATCTCTCCATTTTTCCCGCCACCCTGTATCTCTGTCTCTTTCATAACCCTGCAAACACACAGTACAGTGGAACAAGGTGTAATAACAGACATTTTTAAACATTAAACACATACACACAAGCTATTTCATTTACATGTGAACAGTGGCTTTGAGTGGAGAGACATGCTGCACTATAGCTTCAGTTCTATGCCATAATTATAAAACAACCGATGAGAGGCGTTACGCAACCTTACACCCCCACATTTTTGACACACACACACACACACACACACACACACACACACACACACACAGCTGGAGAAACCCCCCACATTGTTGAAACAAGAAACTAAGAGCTGATTGTGTGTTTTCTGCTTAATTAGCATTAGCGTTCTCTCTGTGCTAACGCTACATCAGGGAGCGCGCTACACAGCCATTTGTTATTGGCTTCATCCCAGAAGTAGTTCTGAACACGGTTTAATTGCATGAGGCGAGCTAACCCGAACCTAATTAGCTCGCCTCAGATAATCACGCTAATTGTGAGTGCTGTTTGCAAAAACCTGGTGAACGAGAGCGGCTGGAAAAACTGCCGTATTTAAACTCGCTTACACTCATGAGTGAGCTCTGAGACCAGTCTGCTCTTAGCACGTTTTAGCTTTTTTATGCTGCACACTTGAGCACTGGTCATGTGACTTTATAACACAAAAACATAAATGCTTTTAACATTCACATAGATTTTTTTTTCTTTTGTATTTTCATGCAGTGTGTGTGCTAATGTGTTTTATTCCTCTTACATCACAGCATCTTGTCTGTTTTTTATTTCTATTTTAAAGAACAATATAATGGCTTTAGCCCATTTTTAGTTTCTTTTAATGTTGAAGAAGACAGCTCCTGTTGTCACACACACGCAGACTCTATTGTTTCTCCGCAGCTTAAACCCCTCTGTCCTGAAGATGTCGGAAAACCCAAAGTTACAGCTTCACCTCTGACACTTGCGACTCCTCCTATCAGTGAGACATAAAATACACTTCTGCTTAACGAAAACTCCATCATTCTGACAACATGGAGTGCCCACTGTGCACGTCCCTGTGAACGAGCCGTTACTATAGAAACATTAACTGTAATAGATAACGAGTACACTGCTGTCAGAGCCGTTGTTACAGAGAGCTAATCAACACATTTAATAAGAGGAAGAGTCCTAATTATATTAAAACTTCATGCTTTTATTTACCATTAAGCTATATGACACTTTTGGCAGAAGAAAATTAATAATTTACCTTATTAAGGAAACCTTCCAGAGTTGTTATGGCAGTGAATGTTATTATCCAATGCATGATTAAAGAGTATAAATAAAAGGTATTATTATTTTTAAATAATTTAAAATACAACCAGATAATAAACAAACAAAAAGAAACAAAACAACCAAAACGACAACAACCAAAGAACCAAAAACAACCAACCACCATTCAACCCAAACAACAAACAACAATCTAACAAACCAACACAACCAAATAAAAAAAAACAAAAAAAAACATCTTAACCACACAATCAAAACAACTAACTAAGCAAACAAACAAAACACAATAAGTAACTAACAAATGACCAAAACAGCCACCCACCCAACCATCCAAGCAAACACACAAAAAACAACAACCAACCAACCAACAAACCAAGTACTAACAAACCAAAACAAACATCTAACCAACAAAAAAACAACCAAAATTACCAACCAGGAAACACTCAAACAGAATAACTGACAACTAACCAAAACAAACAACCAACCCAAAAACATAACCAAAACACTAAAACAACCCACTAACCAATTAACCTTCACCGCCAACAACAACTGCTTCTCTATCCAAGACAATGTTGGTGATTCCCTCTAGTCCAGTGGTTCTCAACCAGTGTTTCCCTTCTCGACCACACCCACTTCAATTACAAAAAGACTGTTAATTAGTTGATTGGTTAAATCAGGTGTGCTGGAAGTTCAGAAAGCACTCAAATGGGCAAGGAAGGGGGTTTTCCAGTATCGGAGCTGAGAACCACTGCAGTAGCTAATACACTCTTCGCAACTACTGTGTTATTTCCTGATGTAGGTTTTACAATGCTGAGGACAGAAATCATTTTGCTTTCTAGAGAGAAAAAGCGGAATTAATGTGCAAAAAGTGCAATCAATCTGCAGTTCAGAAAAACCCAGCCTTATGAAAACAAACTTTCCCTCAAATAAGAAGCCTAAAACTGAGCCTGGTCTGGATACGGAGTCGAGTTTTCATGCCAAGTATAAAAACTTTGAGGAGAGGAAATCTCCACAGCTGAAAGGAATGAATGCTTTAACGGCACTGCTGTGTTAAAGTGGTGCGGTGGGCTGGAACACATACGGATTCAACTTTGGGCTGAATGTGAAGCTTCTTACACAGTACAGGGACGTGATCACGCATCAGACAATCGTCTTTTTAAATGTTAGTGCTTTTTTTAAGCTGTTTCCCTCTACACACACACACACACACACACACACACACACACACACACACACACACACACACAAACGTCTTTACTCTCGATGCAACGTTTAAAACACAACAACTGCATCCTCTGTGTTTGTCCGAATCAGAACTTTTTCCATCATGTGCCTGACAAGCCCTGGGTCACTATAAAGGATTCTAGTGTCATGTAATTTTTAATGGAATGTAAGACAGTTAGCTACCGTATACAGTTTGATTTCATGCTTATCAATTAGGAGTGCTTCTATTTTTGCGTATTTTATATAAAGAATATTAAAAAGGCCATGTAGGTTAAGCTAGTTTAAACACAGGGTGTTCAAGTCAAAGTGGGACTTTTGATCGTGCAGAATAGCAGAACCCAGTTCTGAGAGTAAAAACTCCCTTTATTTCTCTATATAATCCCCTGCAGGCTAGCTGTCTCATTCACACCTCAAATGCTGTCCTCGCAGGAACTCCTTTAATGTCCCTTTCCTTTAATGGAACAAACGGGCGAACAAAGGCTTTCTGTTTTTACGGGACTATGTAACACTATGCATGAGCTCATACTGCCCACTGCACCACTTGCACGTAACAGAAACTTGCTGGGAGTTATTGCCACATCCTCCGCACAGTCCTGACCTCGCTCCAATCAGTTTCTTCATGTTCGACAGATTAAAGGAGCTCCTGGGAGGCCAGTATGAGGACAGTCAAGGTACATCTTTTCCACCTTGATGGTATCCAAGCACAAGTGAAACGCTGGGGCGAGTGCATTAGTGTAGCAGGGGATTATATAGAAAAATAAAGGTAGATTTATTTCTACCTTTCATTATTTCATATGCATAAATTTCTCCCAAACCATTCTCAGTGTTTTAGTCACAGCTATAATAATGAATGCTTAAGCAGGAGTGTGATGAACAGCTCAGTTACTCGTATCACTCAGAGGTTGATGCTTTTTCAGAGGGGAAAAATTTCAACAGGAACATCAGCAATTTGCCAACAATTAAATTTTCTTTTTCATTAACCTTTTCAAAAAACCATAATCTAACACTGTTCCTGTGCCATTTCCTCCTCAGTTCAATTTCTCCCACCTGATAATGACTGAACATGATCAATGTCTTCAAACAGGAACAAGTTCAGGTAAACCATCCGTCCTCATATAAAGATTTATCTTACAAGATATACACAGAGTGGACCTGAGCGGAGACATGAGCGAACTCACGTAGCGAGGCTACGGAATGATACGTCATTTTTATGTTTTTTTTTATTTTATATAGTTCCTTTAATCTTCTGGATGTCTGCGAATTAACGTAGTTCCTGTTATAACATACGTCAAAGCATCATTAAACCTGTCATTCCCTCTCTTTAGGTTAATAAGAAAACAATAAAAAGAAAAAACTTTCCTCTAAGTATTTTTTTATTATTAAGGTTTAGATGACGTCTGGACGCCTAGAGAGACAGAGACAGACAGCCAGACAGACGTCTCCGGCTTCTAAGGCTTGATCGAGGCATATGAACTTGTCTATCAGCAGCATTCCCTTGTCAGCTGTTATTACTTTCCCATCATGCCGTTCTTTCCCTCAGTGACCTTGAGCAGCTGTAACACTGCCCCCCCCACACCCCCCGACCTGCAGCACTGCCACCCAAACAACTTTTCCACTCATGTTGCCACCTTGACAACAACGTCAACATGAGCAGCAGCGACTTTCTGAGTAAGCCAAGTCCTTCTCAACCTACAGCTGGCACCGAAAAACCACCATAAACAGTAATTACTGTATGTACAAGCAGATTTATTAAGTGTGTTGTGTAGAAAAATAACATGGTGTGGTTGCTTAAACCACCCTGAAGTTCGGATTATTATTTTCCTACAGCAGCATGACACCAAGTGTGTCGTTCTTTTTAAAAAAAAAAAAAAAAAAAAAACTTTTCTTTTGATATCATGTGCTTATGAGGTTTTGTTCTTGCAGATGTTTTTCTTGGCAAACGTCACGTATTCATGCTTCGCAGAATCCAGACGCTCATGTCCTCTTCATAGCACAATGTCCAAAGGAATAAAGTCTCTCATTTTTCACTTCCACTCTTCTCCTGTGACAGAAAAACACTCATGCTAGACTCCCTACATTGAATCCCGTGGCTCAGACATGGCGCACAATCAGCACAGAGACGGCGGCCAGGAATCAGACACACCGCTGTCAGGAACGTGTGCACTTGGAAAGTTTTATGAAATCATTGCACACACTTCTTTGACAATCAAGAGGACGAGATAAGGGTTGGGTATAAGTGCGTGACACTGAAAAAGAAAAAAGCGCAGCTCAAGGACACTAAATCCAACACACACATTGTCTCCCAAGTTAAAGTGCTACTGTATCTTGCAATGCTTCAGGGATGTAACATGATGACATTATCTGTATCTGATCGATAAAGTACTCCAAATGTCTGCAGCTTTATTCTTACTGTAAACTGGGTGTGGCCTAAACCAGAAGGTTTCTTGAAACACTTCCAGTTTATGCCATACCCACTAGAGCTTTAAATCCAAATACTGACACAGCTACAGACATGTGGTGCGCTACATACTAAATAGGGTTTGAGTCACTGTGGTATGCAACTATAAGACATGTTATTCTTGTGCTATCTTTCCCTGTTGATTAAATAGATCCTGAAATTCCAGTTTAGCTCAGATTGTATAAATGGCGCCATTTGTGAGATCACTAAAACCTCCGGATCAGATGCTTGGGACAGGCTGCGGCGCGCAGACGTCACATTTATGGATCCGTCCACGTCGTTAATGACGCGCTCTCTTGCTGTAACTTACAATCCTGTGGTCTCCGAGCGAGCCTGATTATTTGCTAAGATTGAAACAAGCGTATGTGTTTATAGAATTAGAGCTCTGCCGAGACGTGTTAATTGTCCGTTCTGCTGTGATGAAGGATCCCTGGGACGTTCATATCGGCTTCAGCGAGCCATTAGCGGGCTCCTGAAAAACCCCTCGGAGAAGGAGGTTATTAAAGTGCAGACAACCTGAGAGAGAGAGAGAGTGTGAAGAGTTCGCAGAGATGAGTGTAAGAAAAGAGCGTGGGCGTCTGCACGAAGATAAGCAGCTGCACACACAATGTCCTGCTGAGAGCCGTGTCAGGAAACAGGCTCGGGGATGTTAGCAAAAGATGTTTAGGAAGAAATGCAAGCTATAACAACTGCTGATGAGTTCTTTACTCTGATTGGTCAGAAGCTGCGAAATTACAGGATTATATTAATGCGCTTGTTCTGATACATTGATGTTACTATAGTAACAGTTTATTCACAGGCATGTGTACTGTAGACGCTCCTGACAGACAGATAAAAAACAGGTATAATGATACTGCTTGATATGGTGACATTTTCTAAACATACACATCAGCCTGAGGTAAAGCTGTAATTATGTGGTTTTTGGTGAGATATTAACGGTTCACAGCTGCTACAGTATTATCTATAGTAAACACTTTCCATGATGTTTTATGTAGATAGAATTGATAAAATGTACAACGTGTCATTTTTAAAATTTACTTAATTGTTCTTTGTTAAATTGTTGTGGTATAAGATGTCCAGTAGAAAAAATGCTTTCATGCTGTTACAGGAAACTAGCCAACTCCATGGTGTTAACAGTGACCTCACAGATGACTGTCCAAAGGCCGGTCGTGTCAAATGGTTTAAGGTCATTGAGGTAAAATTTTCATGCATACATTAATGTTAACCTTACATTTCTGATGTAAAAAGAAATGGACGCATCACTCACGCTGGTGACTTTGCGGTAGATCTGGGCTGCGTTCTGGCACTCAGAGTACGGATATTCCGACGTAGTCATCTCAAGGATGCACATCCCAAAGGCGTAAACATCCACTGCTTCGTCGTACTTCTCCTCGTACATCTCTGGAGCCATGAATTCAGGAGTGCCTATAAGGGAGAAAAAGAGAAAAATGCAAAATGCGAAATGTGTAGTGGGCCCAGTACTACACTTTGAGAACACCCTTATCTGCAAAATACATATATAATATAAATTAAAACCACCTAGGATTTGGGTTCTCCTTTTGCCACCAGGGTGGCTCTGGCCTCTCAGGGCATGACGCACACAACACATCTGTGGGTGTGCTATGGTGCCTGGCACCAGAATGTCAGAACATTCCATGGGTACTTGATCGGATTAGGATCTTTGGAGTTTAGAGGCTGGGACAAGGGCTTGGGCTCTTTGCCTGTTGGACCTCTTCAAAGGTAGTAGTGCACTAGTTGCTCTGGTGCCTTGCAGTTTGTCTGATCAGCATTGTTCAAGCAGCATTGTTCAAATAGTCATCTGCATATCATATACAGTTTCACATCTAACCGTTCAGAGCCTCCATTAAGAGACAGCCACCTCCATCACCACAATAAATTAAAGGTCAATAAAACTAAAAAGAGCTGCAGATTTTCAGGGATGGAGCTGGTTCTGAAGCAACTTCAGCTTTAACCCCAAGCCCAACCTACACGTTGCTGTACAACACCCTGCCCCTGGATTTCTGACTTGACTCCGCTCAGGTAGGAGGAGCCAGATTAGATCAGACTCCACCCTACGGACATTTTGTTCTGTAGTAAGAGGTGCTCACAATCATCGCAGTGGAATCAACAGAATGACGTTTAACATCAGTGACAAAATGTCAGAAGTGTTGGAGTTTCACCGAAACCCCCAGTATAAATGCAGCACGTGTCTGTTGACGTCTTTAAATCTAATCTCTGGCTAGAGCTGTGCTGGTGTAAATATGGAGCAATAAATAAATAAACACACTCTTCGTGTTGGAGGAAGAGGTGGCGCAGGTGATGTTTACAGTAATAACTGTGAAGGTCAGTTTAACCCCTGAGATAACATCGCACACCAGCCAAGGAGCTGTAATAAGGGATCTTATGCAGATGTAACTGAATCCTTTGGTTAATTTGTTTGGTTTTTGTGTAAAACTAAACAAAGTTAAATGAACAAAGTTGTCTGAGGGGTCTGCTGGGGATGACTGATTTGATTAATTACAGAAATACCTTGTTTTAAACATTTTATTTCACACCTGTGATTATTTTTTCTTAGCTTTCCAGGACAGCTCTGGGGCTCAGCCAATCAGCTCATGTCTACACACAAATTTTTTGCTTCACTTCCTGCCCCGAAACGAATCAAAATCAAATGGCTTGACTTAAACTAGAGCAAAAGTATGCAAACGCACCCTAACAAACCCCCCAGGCGCTCTGCTAACTCACCAATGACGCTTTTGGCGAAGGAGGCGCTCTTGAGTGTGGCCAGACCCAAATCTCCAATCTTGACGGATCCAGTGGGTCCCGTGATGAAGATGTTATCGCACTTGAGGTCCCGGTGGATGATGGGTGGGGTGCGGGTGTGCAGGAAGTGGAGGCCCTTCAGGATCTGGTGGCTCCAGCGTTGTAGAAGTTTCAGCTTCATCTCTTTGAACCGCTTCAGGTATCTGAGAGGAAGCAAGACAGAGGAGTGAGCTGTTTCTCTAAGTGTCAGGTGGAAAGAAAGAAAGAAAAAATGAACAGGCCGATAGACAGACAGAAAGATAGATCGTGACAGATAAACAAACTGAGAGACAGACAGATAGGAAAGAAAGAAAGAAAGAAAGAAAGAAAGAAAGAAAGAAAGAAAGAAAGACAAAAACAAAGAAACTGAGAGATAGAAAGGCCAAACTGACAGACAAGCAAAAGTTTTGTGTGTGTGTGTGTGTGTTCCTGACAGGACTGAGCTTACGTCTTGAGTGTTCCTGAGGTCATGAGTTCAGTAACCAGGATGATGCACTTGTGACCTTTAACAGTGGACTTCCAGGAGTCATAAAAGCGAACGATGTTGGGGTGCTGCAGCCCCTTCAGCATCTCCACCTCCTCGCTAAAGCGCTGACGCTCTGCTTTACTCAGCCGCCGTGTCTGCGAAACAAACACAACAGAAAGAGGAACTGATAGCATGAGTGCTTTATGAGACAAGGCACATGATTAAAGTCAAAACAGAAACACTCATAGGCAGAATGATCGCTCACTGTAGCACTTTCTAACCCCAATCTTGAATGCAAATGAGCAGAAGAGTACAAGAAACCTTCCTTCACCCAAGAGCAACCCTTCTCCCTGCCCTCCTGTTTTATGGGCTCTGGCAGTTCTGTGCAGTTCGGAGGATGAGATCAGTCACAATACAGAGTGTTCACACTATTCAAACATACTGGTCTTTTGGGATCTGTGCCTGAGACCCTGGTGTCAGGTTAGGGCGGGAGGGGGATTTAGGGCTGGGTCCCACAAGCTTCACAATTGGGTTCAAATTAGGGTGAGTAAGGTTCAGAATAGGGTTATGGGGTTGAAGTTACCGTGAGGGCATTTAGGTTAGGATCAGCAGAATTAGGGTTAGGGTCAGTAGGGCTCAGGTTAGGGAGAGGGTTAGGATCAGAGTGGTTTAGTTTAGAGTGAGGGGTTCAGGTTAGAGTCAGTGTGGTTCAGGTTTGTGTCAGTGGGGTATAGGTTAGGGTCAGTGAGGTATTGGTTAGGGTGAGGGGTTCAGGTTACTGTCAGTGTGGTAGAGGTTAGAGTCAGGTTAGGGTCTATTGGGTTCCGGTGAGGGTCCAGGTTAGATTGGGCGTGTTCAAATTATGTCAGTGGGCTGTCAGGTTAGGGTCAGTGGCTTTGAATTCGGGTGAGTGGGCTTCAGGTTAGGATCAGTGGGTTCAGGTTAGTTTGAGAGGGGTTCAGGTTAGGGTCAGTGGGTTCAGGTTTGTGTCAGTGGGGTGAAGGATATGGATTATCAAAGTTAACATTTCTAATGTTCGGGTTACTAAGGTGAGCTCTTGAGATTATGGTTCAAGGTTACAAAGGATATAATTAAGGTATATTAAATAATATATATTAATTAATAATGAACAGAGGTTAAGATTATGCTCAGCCTTCTTCCTACTTCTTTTTGTCTTAATAGTGAAAGTGAGTCCTGCACCACTACCACAACAACTGTCAGCTCTGTACAGCGCTGTATTTGGAATTTATTCTGCTTCACTTTTAAACCACTCTGTATAAAAGTATCTGCTTAATGACCTCACAGAAATCTAAATCTATACATAAGGGTAGAATACCTACATAAGCAGTCACACTATTACACCATTGCATGATTATACTATTACGCTATTATACCATTAACTCTCCGGCTGAGCTTTTAAGCACGTTTGCCTTTTCATCTCTTGTCATGCAAAAGCAATTCGAGCAAATGGTTTTTCCTTTACAGGATCCGGCATCAACAGTTCACTTATTCCGGGGTGGTATAATGTAGGTGACATGAGGGCTCTGGAGAGCCTCCCACACACCACTTCATACAATCATCTTCACGTCTGTTAGTGCGCTTAGGAATTTTACTGGCAATCTCGGTTAAACACGTGCATGTTGAACAGTCACTCGTGCTGGCAGTCAGCAAGTTGGTCGTGTCATACACAATGGATCTGACGATGACTAGATGATTAGAATTATAACTCGCAAAACTGGCACTGTTTGCTCAGTGATCTGGTCATACGTGAACGGAATGAATGGAAGTTCCTGTGTGAAAGGTGTTAGTGAGCTTACAAAGAATAAAACAGAGATGACATTCATCAGGCTTCGACAAACAATATGAGCTAAATGTGAGGCAAACAGATGCCACGTACAGGCTTTGCTCGCTGTGTCATGCACACGAGAGCTGAGCAAAGTCAGAAGATGTGCAAGGCACGTGATAATGGCTGTAATTGGTCGTCAAAACTGAGGTGGATCCTAGGCAATCCAACCTTGAGAAGAAAGGAATAAGACAGAAACTATTGTATAAATGACAGTTAAGTACTTTCCCTTTTCTCAGATTAAGCCACACCTCTAAGTACAGCTTAGTGCTGTGATTGCATTTTAATGCAGCTTGTGTGTAGTTATACATTCGGCGTTGAATACGAAGTCATCTCTGCCAAACCCCAAGACTACAAAAACGCAGAAATTGGCAAGTCATGTTACATATCACTCAGAGCTTGTAATTACAAAATGCGAGTCTTGAAGTCTTAATTAGATTTTACTCAAAGTACCAGAGAGCTAAGGGAATGAGGAACCATGCCAAGAACATTTAAAGGGTTTCTGGGAGTTTGGGACGTGAGTAAGTAATGGCGAAGGCACGTGGGTGGGGTGGGGGTGAGTATGGTGCATGGAGTACACACTGTGAATGTTTCTTATGTAATCCTGTACAGAAGGAGAATTTTCATCCACCACCATAAAGCTGTGTATTTAAGGACTGTACCTTAGGAGAGTAAACAAATTAAATTGTAATGATACAATTTGGACAAAGACTGTAGGGGAAGGAGGTTGGAGAAGTGGAATTTTTTTTTGAAATGGTGGGAAAAAAATCCAATATGGCGGAAACAAAAGATTTCTTTAAGGACAGTTCATTCTTTGTAAGGTTTATTTTGTCTAATTAACTTTAAGAGTGGATTAAAAGAGAGGCTAGACATGGAACAGAAGTTTACAGCTGCTATAATTTACATTAGAACAGAACGTTCTCACTTGTTTCATGGACTTTTCACAATATTAAAAGTAATCAACAGATAAAATGTCTTTATTTAATATTATCCATTCACTCATTACTAGGGGAGCTCCGATCAGGATTTTTGGGGCCGATCACTAGAAGCTGTATCGGCCGATACCGATACTGATCACCGATTACAGGGTCTACTCGAAGCCTTATCTTATCTTAGCATTATTTATTAAACTATATCTAACAACAATGTAAATCAAGTATTGAAATTACAAGAAGAGGAATATCATGAATTGACAACTGTATTTATTGGCAAGCAACGTGTGCAACACGTCAACTTAAAACATAGCAGCCTGTGTTTGGTTAGTAATTGGGAACAGCTTAGAGCTCGACAAATACAACTTTCCTGTAGATTGTATAAAATCCGTATCCGTAAGGACCGCCAAAAAATGAAAAGTTTTTTTTTTTCTTAAACGTGTAATATTTAATATTTAATAAAAATGAAATAATAAAAACATGTTTCATTTTTCGCGCGGAAAGATGGAAACGTAATCACCAAAACATCCGGTGAATCATAATGCACCGTGCTTATATGGCGTTATATTCCTGTCACAATTCTGAGCGCGCCGTTTGACATTTTGAGAGCAGACAAAGTTCTCTATGCGCGTGCAATGTCTTCCCTGCTCGCTCAACATGCTTATGGCCACCGCGCGAAACCGCGTAGGTGAAATAGGGGAATTACCGACAGCTGAGTGAGTGGCGGCGCCTGAGTTACTGAGCTCTCCCGCTCTCTTGGCGCCAGCCAACTTTTAAAAACTGTTCATGTTCCTTTTTCACACAACACAACACGTAGAATTGTCGGACCGGTGAAGCCATTTTAGCAGCACGCAAAAAAATTGTCCCGCGAGTTTTGCGTCATCTGACTGGCTTTTCTATATCGGCCATTATAGAGACTGCCGATCAGACTTCCCAAAGCAATTATCGGCCGATTATGATCGGCGACCGATCAATCGGAGCACCCCTACTCATTACCTATAGCGCATATCCTGTACAGGGACGTGGAAAGCCTGGAGCCCAGGGGACTCGGGGCATGAGGCACGGTACACCTTCAAAAGGGTGCCAGTCCATTGCAGGGCAAACAAGCACACAATTTCATCAACATTTTCATCCCTTGTGGTAAGAGTGTATTACCGTGTTTGCTAAGTTTGTTTAGAAATAATAATTATGGCGGAGAACAGAGCTATGTGATGCTCAGTTAATTGTTAAACTAATTAATTGTTGGATTTTAACAATAAGTAAGGTAATTAGTGTTGTTTAAATGCTGCGCTTGGCTTTTAAGTGAGAAAAATAATTATTTAAATAAAAATTTCATTGTAATAAAATCGGGTGGTAGTGGTCGCCCTGCACCTCCAGGGTCCGGGTTCGATTCCTGGCCAGACTCGATTCCCGTCTTTGTGTGCAAGTTCTCCCCGTGCTTGGTGGGTTTCCTCCATGTACTCCGGTTTCCTACCATAGTCCAAAGAACTGCAGATTAGGCTAATTGGCGCTCCCCAAATTGCCCGTTGATGCGATGGATTGGCACCCTGTCCAGAATGTACCCCGCCTTGTGCCCTAAGAATTAGCTCCAGGCCTGCCGCCACCCTGAATACTGGATAAAGCAGTATAGATGGTGAGTGAGTGAAATCGGATGAAAATGTAATATAGAATCGGGATATTTATAAAACCATGATACTTATTGAATCTAATTTTTAATCGAATCGGCACCTAAGAATCGAGATGACTGGTGATTTCCATCCCCACTACTGGATATGGAAAATAATCAGCTTCAGGATGGCACCAGACTGTATAAGATTATTATAACTGTTTCTTTAAGACTGGTTCTTTGCTACTGTACATAAGTGAGGAGGCATGGCCTGTTGCTTCGCTCCCCTTGTGTTTGCATTGCAAACCTTTCCCGATGACCATTTAAAGAATTTGGACATGACTCATGCAGCCGCGTTTGCTGCGTTTATTTGCAACTCTTGTACGCAGTGTTTCTCTGGCCTTGTTCTCAGGTGTGCAGAGCTTAGAAGCAGGAACCTGAGCACCATGATTGACATCCTGCCTTGCTTTATCAGCTCACAACAACATGCTCTAGAAAATCTTTCTGAAACCCGTCAACCTCGCTGAAGCTGGACTTCAGCGCTAGCACGGAGCTGCGGCGGCTTGTTGACAGACAGCCACAAGGAAAACCAACAGGGACTGAAAACTGAGAACATACTGTGCATGTGATCAAGAACATGTGTGTGTATGTGTGCGTGTGTGTGTGTGTGTGTGTGTGTATCATGGGGGTTGAGAGCATGCTGGGTTATTGGTTAAAGCGTGCTTGTGCTATTTAAAGACAGATTAGAAAAACAGCTGTGTGGAAGAGATCTTGACTCTTGCACTTCTCGCCAGTTAGGTCCCCCCTGGCCTTCTATTAGCCATCAAACTGGGTATTATTTGATGATTAAATGGCCACACACACCCATTCATAAACAGTGGAGAGCCCATGTGCATAGCTCATTTTTAGTACACACAGATGTTTGTGTGTGTCCATCATGAACTTGATTCAAACACATTAAAGGAACACGCCATGTGTTTTATCATGTGGCTTGTTTTTGTATAATAAGCAATGGGTAAAGAAAAAAAAGGAACAAAAACGCAGAACGGAACAAGGAGTGTATACTCCACACAGGAAAGCTATCCAAGCAGTAACACAGAACAGGTGAACACAATCAGGTAGCAAAGCAACGATAAGACAAGACCAGAACAAAACTCAAAACTTTTTGAAACTCATTCATGTTTGTGGTTGTTTTGAGACTAGTCTTGTAACATGCCAACAGATTTCAACACAAGGCTGCACGCAGTCACAGGGAGCGCCGACCTTCATCAGTCAGTGTGCCAAAAGACATCATCCTGTGTTCATTGGTTCTGTTCTGACCATGTGCATTACCACGTCTGATGTTTCACCATGGGCAGCAAATTAGAACAGCGCGAATGTGAAATGCTGTGTGAAACTGGGCAAATCTGCCACCGAGACGTTTGACATGATTCTGAAAGTTTACGGCGATGCTACAATGAGTCGTACGAGGTGTTTTGAGTGGCATGCAAACTTCAAGAGCCAGAAGATCACGACAAGAGATCAGGAAGACATTCAATGGGCTCAACCCTCAAAAATGTTTAAACCATTTCTCAACTTGTGCATGATGATCATCGGAGAACAATCCATAACACTGTTGCCGTTGTTGGTGTGTCACATGGAGCAGTCTAGGCAATCCTCACGTGTGCAGAAGGAACATCATGTTGAAATCTGCCATGAACTCCCTTAGCATGCTGTGGATGACGCGTCCTTCATATCGAGGGTCATTACTGGTGATGAAACTTGGGTGTATGGGTACGACCCTGAGACGAAGCAACAGTACCCATAGTGCATGCTCATAGTCTTTGAGAATTCATGCCCCAGGGCCCAGACCACCAATAGCAATTTCTACTGTCAGGTCTTAAGGTGCCTGAGGGAGGACATGGTGAAAGCGACCGGATCTGTGGCTCGCGAATCTCCAAAGATTTTGATACCCATTCATACTACTACTTTTTTGGTGGTGCGGAAATCCAATGATAGCCATTTCCCACTCATCAGAGAGGCAGAGAGACAGGACACTCTCCCATTGACAGCTACCAACCATGTGGGCCAAAGACTATCACATGATTCCTCTGAGAAACTGTGGTACCAGCTGGCTATGTCTTTTTGAATTGCTGCTCATGGCATGTTAGCGATGGTGGCGTAACACACTCACGGGAAAGAGCTATCCGTCCAATTGACAATTATTAAAGACAAAATTGGCAAAATGTTGCCAAGCTACTTTTTAGACCCTCGGCTAGCATCACCTGGGAATCTCCAGACGATAGAGCGAACACCCATTTTCATGAGGAGGAATCTGTGGTGCGAATGTTTTGCTCTGCTGGTGCACAGATTCTACAAAACCTTCATGAACGTATAAACTACGTGGAACTACCTTCCCTTCTGATGGTGTATGGACACTGCGAAACCTTCCAAAAAGTGGAAAATTACTAGAGCTTCTTTTTTTCTCATGCTGAACAAATACCACAAAACCTTCAGGAACGTTAAAAGCAAGCAGAGCTCCTTTCGCAGGCACTGATGAGCTGGCTAGAATCCAGCCTCTCTGACTGGCGCTGCTGTTCGACAGGTGTTGGCCCGAGCTCCACGCTCCTGAACAGAGCTAGCCATTTAGCGGAGCAATTTACTGCTTACGAAAGTCGAGTCCCACACGACGTCCCCCTGCCTCGACTCGACATCACACTGAGGCTTGTTTGTTTATAGAGCGCATGAAATCTGGATTCAATCACCGGCTGTGCTTTGAGAGGAACAGAGGTTTGGTGCACAGATGGGAGGAAATACAGATACAGGAGCAGGAAGAACAAAGTGCGGCTGTGTAAAAAATTTTGAGTTCTTATATAAGAAACTAAATGGGATTTTTGGCGAGTGTTACAGCTGAGCCAAGAAATGCTTTTGAATACAGTATGTCACATGGAATTCAAATCACATGTCATAACAGCACAGCCTGTCATTACATTTCATAGTTTGTGTGTGTGTGTGTGTGTGTGTGTGTGTGTGTGTGTGTGTGTGTGTGTGTGTGTGTGTGTGTGTGTGTGTGTGTGCTGTGAATCTCCATTTGGAAAATTCACCAGTCTTGACACTTTTATGTTGTGTATTAAATAGATATTTATAGGCAAAATCCAATTTGCTTACACCAAGTTCCAAAATTATTGACACCATCAAAAAAATATGTTTTTTTTTTTTTTAAATAAAAAAAGCTCCCAAGAGGACACTGGGTGGCTGCTCCTGACACCGCGATGATGGACAGAACATTAACGCCATATCAGGGGCAAGGAGCTCATGTAGACATGGGAATCGAACCCTCATCGCGCGAGGCCACAGTGCTAACCACTACATCACCGTGCCGCCAGATATTATATTATCAGCTATTTTAGATACGTCTGGTTTCACCTCCTCGTTGATAAGAGAGATTAGAGGAGACTGGCCAGATTGGTTTGAGCTAACAGGAAGGTTACTGTGACTCAAATGACCTTACAGTCTTTTCATCAGCTGTAAGTTGGAAAGCGGCCCAGGATGGACGACATGCCAACCCTTAAAGCAATGCTACACCAGGAACAGATGAAGATTGAAAGACGATAATGTGAACTTCAGCTGCCCAGTCTGAAGTGCACAGCTATATTTAAGATTCTATATCATAAAATGTAATTATACGGTACTGTGCAAAAGTCTTGACCCCCCTCATTTCTTCATAGTTTGCTTCCAAAGAACCAGACATTCTTGTATTTTAATGTAGTCTTGAGGACTATTTTTGTCTCATATATATTCATATATGAGTAGTTTCAGAGTAATTTTTTTTACCTATAAATCATACAAGCATTAAAAAAAAATCTAACATAATACCCTTTAAAGCTCAGAGCATTTTATCCATTATTTGTTTTCTGTTTTTTATATACATATATAGGATTTAGAATTGTACAGGATAGAGTGTAATATCCTTTTCTCAGCACAAAATGATGAACTTAATTTTAAGTTCCCAAACATGATTGAGCAAAAAAACAAACAAACAAACAAAAAAATTGCTTATGGTTGTTTTTGGTTGTTTCTATGACCAAAATGATAATATGCTTATTATTATATTTTTGCAACCTCATTCCAATATTCTGGTAGGGGTGAAATTGACCCTTTATAAAAGTTTTTTTTTAAATAGTTTTTTTTTTACCCTTTGCTGAAACCCTTTGGGTTTTAAAAGTAAAGACATGAACCTGTGAGAAACAGATGATAACAGATGATCAGGCCGGTTATTGGTTTACTGGTGGTTGGAACAGACGAGAGGGGAAATGAGGCTGCCGCTGAGGTTGTTACATGAATAATCAGTTTTTAAATTGTATCTTTAAACAGTTTCCAGCCTGTCACAGGAAAACATGTGTTCCTGTTTCTTTCATTTAATATGAAAATATGAGAAAAACTGTAGATGGATAAAAAGTGCAAATTGTTGTGATGCAAGAGAAAAACAAACTTGTTGAGACATGCATTTACAGGAAAATGAATAATGAGTAATGCTGATTCAGCTTCATCACACACATACAGTAGGATGATTTTCCTCTCACAGCTCAGCACTGAGACTTTATATCTATATTCAAACATACAGCGGGACTCCTCTGACTGTAGGCATATGATACATGTGTGTATGCGTGCATGTGTGTGTGCGCGTGTGCGCGCATGTGTTAGGCTTTATCAGGAACACACAGTGCACACTCTAGGCCACACTGTTGTTTAATGGGAACTCGGGTGGCGTTGACTGACAGCTGCGTCTCAGCAGATACACCTTATCACGGCAGATTTCCTGTAACGCTACTTCACACACTGTGCAACAGTAATAACACGATGTACAACAGCATGACGCTGGAATAACCCAGGCTTGTAAAAAAAATACCAGCATGGCTTTATTACATTTATTTCTATTTTGAGATCAACACGGACTTGACACAACAGCAGCGGCGACTTGAAGCGGAGAATACGATATTTTAGCCTGGAGGTATAGACAATCCACATGCCGTGTGGTCAGGTGTTGTATTTATGTTGGTCTGGGAACCTAAAGGTTTTCAGGCCTGTTTTGCTAATCCTTTCCAAGACACATGCGTCTGTCCTTCAGTAATTAGTTAATTTTAAAAAATTATTTGTATAATAATTTCTGAATACTTACTCACTCACGCACTCATCGTCTATACCGCTTTATCCTGTATTCAGGGTTGCGGGGGCCTGGAGCCTATCCCAGGAGACTTAGGGCACAAGGTGGGGTACACCCTGGACAGGGTGCCAATCCATTTACACTCAGTCATACACTCATTCACACACTACGGGCAAATTGGGAACACCAATCAGCCTAATCTGCATGTCTTTGGACTGTGGGAGGAAACCGGAGTACCCGGAGGAAACCCACCAAGCACTGGGAGAACATACAAAGAGACGCACACAGAAGCACACAGAGACGGGAATCGAACCCGGACCCTGGAGGTGCAAGGTGACATTGCTAACCACTCCACCACCATGCCGCCCTAGTTCTGAATACTGCACAGTGAAATTGTTTATTCTTCACATATCTCAGCTTTGTTAGGAGGCTGGGGTCAGAGCACAGTGTCGGTTATACAGTACGGCGCCCCTGAGTTAAAGGGCCCAACAGCAGCAACTTGGTGAACCACAAAGGTGGTTCCGGAGCTTGTTCGGAGCTAGCACCCAATTTTGCACAAGTACTTGGTTTTCAGACAACCAAAGCACAGGCCCGCAGACAGAAACACCATGACGGCACCAACACTTTGCTAGGCTAGAACAAAGAACTGCTTGCGTCAGGGGCTGCGGGGTGGGATTATCACGGCCAACTAAAAGTTTACCGCCATCTTAAAAAATTGGTCTCAATATGCCATGGGCAGCTCAAATGCTTTCTAGTAATGATAAAGCCAACAGAACTGCTCACAAAGCCAAGTTGAAGTTTGCCATTGTTTTTGTTGTGCTTGCTGCTAGCATTTATTATGCTAGTATGTTAGCATTTTTTTGCTAGCATTGCTGGAAAAGTAGAGATGATATGTTAAGAGTCTTGTCATTACATCACTGTATAACATGGAAAAACAAAGCCAGTTCTTTAGGAGGTTCGCTATTGAACCAGTTGTGCACCAGCGCTAGCACCAGACATGAACTAGCACCTGGTTCACTTTGGTAGAAATGGGGAATGAGCTAGCACTGCCGCTGTTCATGAAGATATAATCCTCTAACTGCTTCCTGTTTCCTGTTGTTTACTCTGAGCATTTAAACTCCACACTTTCTTCAGTTTATTTATAGAAGTCTTCTTTTTTTCCCTTAATTTCTTTCCTTCTGCACTTTTTCTGTTCTGTTTTCATTTGTGAGGAGAAACACAAAGATTGAACTTAAGTGAGAAAACAACAACAACAACAATCCAATCCTTCCGCTCTCTCTCCCTCTCTCTTTCTCACTTTTTCAATCTTCTGTCCCTTTTCTTTAAAGTCACAACATTAATAATGCTTCTCTCAGTCTCTAAATCCTCAGTCTGTCAGAGAGAAAAGGTCTGTCTGCTCACAAGCACTCCGGGAAGCACTGATGATCAGCGTGTTATGTAACATCAGGATTGATGTTCGGTTCACAGCTTCTGGCCTCACCGGCGTTTTGTTTCCCTTTCCCAAAACACGGATTAATGGGACACCGCAGAGAGAAAGAAACTAAGACTGAGGATGTGATACGATAATAAGTGAGCTTTGTAACTTACACTGCAAAATATATATATATAATCTTAGCAAGTGAAGATAATTAGAATTTTATCGGAACGCTCTTAAAGTAAGATTACTAAGACTTAGGTTACTGCTAATCAAAAAATACTATAATTTTAATAAACAAATAGCAAAATCCTATGCTATAACACTTGCTGTTATGATGAAATAATCTACTTTAGGTAATCCGACTACAGTACATCATCGTTGATTAATTTCCTATAAGCGCACCACACAGGGGGAGTGTTCTGCTCCTTACGCATTACAACCTGCACACACTGCGTCATGCCGAGGCCGTAGCTTTCCTCTGATTCATGCTGATGTGGTTTATTATTTTTTTAATTCTCTCCTACACACAAAAAAATTCCAGTGCATCAATGTGTGTGTGTGTGTGTGTGTGTGTGTGTGTGTGTGTGTGTGTGTATGTGTGTGTTAAGACCCACTTGCTGGGAACAAGAGCTTACCTGGTTTCTGATTCTCTTATTCCCGCACCGACCACTAATCTATAATGTCCCTCAGGCTCCTTTATAACCATTTCAACTTTTATATTCCGGAACAAACAGTACGGACGTTTTCTCGTTTTCTCTAGCAGGTGCCTGATTTGCAGCAGGCGTGATTATGTTTTCACAACAGGTGCTCCGAAAGTGCTGGAAATTCCCGAGTCGGCAACTTAGCAACGAGCCGAACGCAGGAAAGTGTTGCTAAACTGACGGTTGAGACCTTGGAGTTCACTCAGGAACTGCCTAAAGCAGTTCTGGAAAAGCATCTGCTTAACCCACAGTGTCGGTGTGTGGAACATTTAAACAGTGTTTATTACCATATAATTCATTATGAGCAGCTCCTTTTGCCTCACTGCCTGTTTGGTGCCCTCTTAGGAAATGTGTCTCCAAAAACATTCCTCACGTCATTTCCCAACATACCCTTTGAGAAGCGTTTTACTTTTTCTAAAAAAAAAGAGAACAAATGGGGGGGGGGGGGGGGGGGCA
>JAAGKR010002482.1:0-28831 GCA_011419295.1 Clarias macrocephalus | reverse complement strand
TCCCCCCCCCCCCCCCCCTCAACTCAAAGCAAGACTTTTGATTTTATGGAATAACAACATTTCTCTAGTGCTTGGATACCATCAAGATAGAAGGTTTTCTCCATGATCAGACTTGACGTCAGAAACACTGGCCTCCCAGGAACTCCTTCAATGGCCCAAACATGTGGAATGGGTTTTGAGTGTACTGGGGATGTGGCAATCACTTCCAGCCGAGTTCCTGTAATATGCAAGTGGTGTTGGTGAATGATTGTGTGTACAGTTCCCACAGATAGATGCGTCTTCTTCTTGGTCACAAGTTGGCGACAAGTCATCCATCCATTTTCAAGGATCGGGTGTTCCACAGTGGGCTCCAAGCTACTTCGGCCAGGATCGTCACTCACGGACGTAAAGCCTTGCTTAAAACGTTTGTACCGTCCAGATGTTTTACTGCAGCAAAGAGTCTCATCGTGCTTGATGTCTTTTGTAAATGTCAATCATTTTTATGGCAAAAGTCCTGGTTTGGCTTGAACACCCCACATAGAATCTTTAGGGTTCCCTGGGAGGAAACAATGGTGAACATATCGACTGTCTGAAATGCTTTCCATCCAACAAGGGACCATTTTCCTGTCCTTCTTCCTGGCCACTGCATTTCTGTCTTCACTGAATTGTTTGACAATTTTTACTATTTCCTTTCAATTCTTCTCGTCTCATAATGCTGTGAGTCTGATTCCTGTTTCTGCACTGAATGCTCGACCTACTTTAGTGACGTCAACTGAGAGATCTCAGACCGAAAAACCCCTCGGTAGTACCTGAGGAGAATAAATCATTAATTTCCCAGCTTTTCTGTTGGAGATGTGAGATGAGTCACAGGACAATTACTTTACATCCTGTGTAAAACACTTGCCCTTCTGATTTAGAGCTGCATCAACATGGAAAGACGAACTGCACCCTGTTTAATCACTGAGCGTTTATTTAATAAGCTGCTTATTTTTAAATAATTATTCGTTTAGAAACTCTTTACTCTCGGGTTTGAAATGTCTTCGTAAAGCAGGACTGAGTGATTACTCAGAATAAATAAAAGGCAGTCGAGTCGTGGACCTGTGTACAGAACACTTACACATACTCTGACATTTTGACGAAATAATTAGTACAGATTGAACAGGTGCACTTTTAACAAAGACATTTAAGATTTCTTAAGCCTCCTGGTGAGGTAGTGCTCAAGTCAAGAATTTAGAGGAATAAGCAAGACTTTGGGTTTATCACTTTAAGGGAACATGTAGAAGTATACTGTAAAACTTTCCTATAAGAAAGGTTTGTTATGAAACCTATTGCTCTATGCTTGCCTATCCTGTTAGAACCAAGCTGAGAACCCTTTGTTCTAAGAGTGTATGTACAGTATAACTGTGGTAACGGAATGAAAAGATCTACAGGAATGAAACATTTCACCATTGGAGACTTAGAATACACTAAAAGGTCTCTAAAGGCAGTGGTAGCTCAGAGGTACTGATCAGGCACTGGTTCGAGCCCCAGGTTCACCAGGTTGCCACTGTTGGGCCCTTAAGCAAGGTCTTTAACCCTGTCTGCTCCAGATCATGGCTGACCCCAGTTACGCTAGGATATGCGAAGAGGGAATTTCACTGTGCATTAATGTATATGGAACGAATAAATGCCTAACTTAAACTTAGGGTTCATTGTCGTTCAAAAGGTTAAGGCTCTGATCGGAATGTCAGGGGTTCATACCGCAGCAAAGCCAATCTGCCCCTGTTGGGCCCTTGAGCAATACCCTTAACCTGACCCCAACATCCTAGCATGCTGAGATACACGCTGAGAAGCGTTTTACTGTGATCTAATGTCGAACGTTTTAGTGTTCAAAAAATTATTCTACTTGCAGCATTGTCTCCAAGTAGAGGGGAGCACACTGGCACCCCATTCCAATAATTTAAGAGTGTATTTTCCCATGAATATTTTCAAGAACCTGATCCTCGAAATATCAATCAATTTTGAACCAAAATAAGGTCAAATAAAAAGAAAAAAGTTCATCCTACTGTCAGGAGATCAACTTGGATTCCTGACAATTTTGCAACTATTCTTATCCATGAACCAAGACTGGCCTTGCTCTCTGAGTGGGAGGGGTCATACTGTATCTCACCTGTCAATCACAGGGACAGTTGGCAATTGTATGCAGCTCTGAGTATGTGGAAGATGGTACATACTGTACACGATGGTGTAAAGGTTGAAAAGGTTCGGTCTGCTGCCAGCTGAAAACTGTTTAACTTGTTAAAACCTCAGCATGATTGAAATCCAGAACTTTAGAACCCGGTGTTTAAATGGTGATGGGGAACCCAGCTTTCGGCTTGGCTTACTTCTGTACTTTATTGCATGTTTTACCGTTCTGCTCTCTGGAGCACAAAGCATTGACCTTTACAGTTGGAAAACACTCCATCTTTACAGGCTGTGTCCGGATTTTAATAGGTTACAGGTGTTTGAAGGAAGAGATTTTATCATGCAGATGTCCAGAGCATCTTCAGAATCCTGCCCTGAGTTCTGCGGTGCCTAATAAACAAGTTAATTAATGCCATACTTCCTGGAGATGTGTAGGAGTGGTAAAAACAAGCAGAACCCGAAGCACAAGATGAGATTCTCCTTCCTTTATTTTGTTGTCGCAGTCTTACATTTGGTCCTATCAAGCGAGTGTGTGTCACGGCAAATCAATCAGCTCCCAGTACTTCCACATTCTTGTATTAAACTGCTGATCACAAGCCTTCATGCAAGATCCTTCATGATCTTTGAAAATATCAGTCGCTTCCAGGTGCATCATTTTCTTTAACGATATTGTCAATGTTTCTAAACAAAACAAGAAAAATGCTCTGTTTGTCTCAGATCACGATGCTATAAGTGCTTTTTGCCCCGAGCGAACACCTGCTCAGACAGGCAGTGGGGTAAAAAAAAAAAGTAGGCCATGATGTTTTGACTGCTGCGCTGTTCCCATACTTGTGCTGATGCCAAAATGCTATTTTCACAGCCTCGTTCTGTGAATGTCACTGCAACACACACACACACACACGAATATGGATGAACAGAAACTGAAATTGCCAGGACCTGCAAAACACACAGATCCTCTCTCAGAGTGATTCACACCTATTACAGGGACTAAAGGTACAGACAGAGAATGACGCAACTTTTGTCCGGTGAACCTCTTGAACGGAACCTGTGTGTGTGTGTGTGTGTGTGTGTGTGTGTGTGTGTGTGTGCGTGACATGAGAACACTACATTTGTCCATTAGGAGCTGTGCCGGATCGTCAGGGTGTCTGGGTTGTATCAAGCTCAGCGGTTGAGCACACACGTACATTTTGAGAAAGGAACAGGACCGGATTGTTACCGAGGCGAAGGCAGTGAAATGTCCTGAGGCCGTTAAACAATATGTTCATCTTTAAACGTAAAAACTCCTGTTCGGTTTGAAGATAATGACGTGTTCATGGCCTGGATAGATCTTGTAGCAGGTACAGATGTTTAGACTGCTCACTAAACAGTACTGCAGTATTATTAATAATAATAATAATAATAATAATAATAATAATAATAAGTGATGATAATAATAAGGCTGATTAAATCTGAAAAGGTGTGGAGTTATTTCCTCTAACCGCAGATCTGACAGTATTGCATCTGAGTTTATACAGTACCTACAGTATATTACATGTAGTATGTTATTGTTTCTATAGTTACAGCTCGTTGACAGGGAGTTGTAAAGCACAGTGTTTATTACAGTAGCCCTGAAGTGCAGCACAAATCAAACGGGTGAACAAATGGAAACACCATGACAGTAAGTCAAAATGGAAAGGGGAGGACCTTACTGACCACCACATGCTTGCAAGTGATTAACTACAGCGACTCTGGGCCAACAACCTCTGTTTTAAATTAATAATGTTTTTTTTTTTGTTTTTTTTTGCTGTTGTGTTTTCGCTTCTGTTGTTGTGTTTTCACTTTTGCTGCTGTTTTCTCTGTTGCTTTTGGGTTCTTTCAGTTTTGATTTTCTGTTTTCAATTTTGCTATTGTTTTCGCTTTGAGTGTTGCATTTCAGGTGACACGGTGGCATTGTGGTTAGCACTGTGGCCTCGCACTTCCAGGGTCCAGGTTCGATTCCCACCTCTGTGCATAAAGTTTGCATGTTCTGCCTGTGCTTGGTGGGTTTCCTCCAGTTACTCCGATTTCCACCCACAGTCCAAAGACATGCAGATTAGGCTAATTGCCATTTCCACATTGCCTGTAGTGGGTGCATGTGCCCTATGATGGATTGCCACCTGATCCAGACTGTCCTCCGCCTTCAGAGTGTCTCACAGGTTTGCCTCCAGCCCCTCAACCCCCCCCCCCCCCCGCGACCCTATATACAGGATGAAGCGGTACAGGAATGAATGAATGTTGTTTTTACTTTTGCTTTTCTGTTTTTGCTGTTATGTAGTCAGTTTGTTGAAGTGTTTTGCACTTGCAACACACTACTTGATAACCCGCTAACCTTCCCAATAAAGGAATGTAAACTGTATCTGTTGGTGGACTGCGGTTGTGTAAGAGGAACACCTCACTTAGGGCTGTGCTAGGGTGGTACCAGGAATTCCACTAGTTACACCATTGATTGTTTTCCTACAGCAGCACCACATGGTGTGTTTATCTCCTTAATAAATCCACTACAGCAACACTAATAATGTCTAGAATAAATAATCAACCCATTCCTGTACTTTGCGTCTTTTATGGCGAGTGATGCAACTGCTTTAGTGTGATAGCTAATTAAACATTACAATCTCACAGACTTTGCGTAATAACCTTTAAAAGCCTGTTATCATGTCATGTGTCTTTGTAGTCCAGTGAGTGATAACATGAGTCTTATAAATGTCTTTCATTTGGCATGTCACTGTGCGGTAATCCTAAATGTCCTTGATGAAACATTACGTCTGAACACGATGCATGTGTTGACCCTTGACCCAAGAGAGAGTTCAATGCAGGAATTTACTGACAATTAAACAGGAAGCGATGGAGATGCCAGGAAACTGACACGCCACAAGCGGAGCGAGCTCAGTTCTTATTTCTTTAATTACCCCTCCTCGTTTCCGGTCCTCAATTTCCTTCTTGAGGATTCAAGGACAACTGTATTAACCATGAATGTTTACTGTATACGTCATAACTTAGTGACTGAGTCACGGACAAAAGGCTTTGAAAAGAGAAGTTTCTTCTCATCCCCTTAATCGTCCCTGTTTTTTTTTTACAATATATTTTCATTCTCATTTTCATTTCATTCTTTTGAATTAAACCACTCGAATTAGTCTAGAAACCCACTCATGACCAGTCGCATAACGCCACGAGCGAAACTCGCAGGCTAGAAGCCATGCATGCTCACGTTAGCAGCCGTGTGCACACTCGCAACTGCTCAACACGACTTTGGAGGCATTTGACGCATGAAACGTCGCTGTTTCTTTCTTTGCTGCTCAATAAAAATATAGCTTTTTGTTTCATTCATATTTAAATCAAATGTTAAACTCTTGTATTTAAAGTAAGTTTGTATTGTTGATACGCTCCGCTTGGTGTTTAATTAAGAAAACTAATGCTATAAAATAAGGAACAGGTTACATTTAATCAAACATACCCATGTGCAATACATTTATAAATGTTTTTTCTAAGGTTCCTGGTCTTATAATTGCAACAAAAACAGAACAATGTGATATTGAATCAAGATATTCAAAAAAACTTGATGGTTATCAAATCGCAATATTAAACAGCTCTGTAACTTGTTGTTGAAATAACATATCTCAGGCGATTGGTGATCTTCATCCCTTCTGCACAAGAACTTTTGCATCCCTACACACGTCTCAACTATTTTTTTCTTTTTTCTTTTCGCCGTCCAAACAGTCCAAAGCAAATAGCAACCAAAACAAAAATGTGACTTAGCTTCAGTCTCAGCAAACACACGTGAAACACGTGAAAGTGCCTGAGAACTGGAAAATCATTAAAAGTCTTGAATTCTTATCTGTACATGATGGGTTTCACTGCAAAACAAGTAATTGATTGAATTGATAAATCAATTCTGGTAGTTTTGAAAGAAAAATAGGTCTTGCAAACAAAGGTTTGCGGGTGTTCCGCAAGACGAGCAAAGATCATTGATAAATTTTGATTTGAGAAACGAGCAAGTCTTGGTTTACAAGTACTGAGTATCATGTAACACGCATGCGCTTCTTGTTTCGACGCAGAGCGTCATGTGATTACATCTGAGCCAATGGTTTTTCTCTCTCTTGCGCTGCGGAATTGTGGGTAATCATCTCTCCTGCTCGGTCGTAGTGCATGACCACTGTGACCACGTGTGTGCATAAAACATTTTATTTTGTGTTTGTATGCGTGTGTGTGTTATTCCTCCTCTCCTCTTACTTTAGCTTCACACACAGCACCTGCCACGTAAACGGAAAACTGTCTGCATTCATTTCTACTTTTTTCAAAAGTTAAGGTCAAAAGTTCAATTAAAAGGTTAAAAGTCAAATTAAGTGCAGGTTAATTTGTTTTATTTTGGAGAGGAAACCCACCAAGCACAGAAAAAACATGTAAACTCCAGGCACTCTGACCCGAAGCGGGACTCGAACGTCGACCCTGGAGGTTTGAGGCCACAGTGCTAACCACAGTGCTATGCCACAATAAATAACAATTTTAGTTTGTTCGTCTACTTCATAGTGCAATTAGTTTTTGGCAGAATCATTGGAAAAATAAATTGTACGCTGCCTGTGGCGGCTATTTATCTTTAGATCTTCCTGTAGTCAGGCGGTAACTGATGAAATCTGTTCAGGGATTTAGGTCAGGGATCAGGGATTTTGTTCTACTCCTCTGCTAATTTAAACTGGTTAAGCAGATTCTAAAATAATGTTTGTACTCTGTAACAAACTAAATTGATTTTGTTCCTGTGTGCAATTTGGGTCAATTACAAGGTAAGGTTTTCATTTCGTTTCTAATCCCTGATGATGATGATGATACCACAGGCTTTGAGGTTTGGAGCGTATTGTTTAGTGCATTGTAGTCGTGCAACTCTGATTTTCTCATCTTCAATGCTGGGAACCAACCAGAAGCTTTCTCCGCCCTGATCTCTTAATTTTATTCAGGGTGTGAGTATTACAGCAGCCCCGCAGTGCAATCAAGTGTGTTTGAGTCGGTAAAGCCGTGATGACGACAAAAGCCGCAGCTTTCACACGGCCATTTCCTCGCTGTCGGTGTGATTTACACGCTTGGGAACGTGAGCTCACTGTACATCTCAGCTGCATCAGGATAAAGCTCACTCTCTCTCTCTCGGAGTTTGTAAAACAGGAAGTGATTAAACAGTGCTGCTCAAAACGACTGCATGGGTTTTCCACTTGAATCTGGATCTACTGTACAGTTGTGGCCAAAAGTTTTGAGAATTACATAAATATTGGAAATTGGATAAGTTGCTGCTTAAGTTTTTATAATAGCAATTTGCATATACTCCAGAATGTTATGAAAAGTGATCAGATGAATTGCATAGTCCTTCTTTGCCATGAAAGTTAACTTAATCCCGAAAAAAACCTTCCACTGCATTTTCATTGCTGTCATTAAAGGACCTGCTGAGATCATTTCAGTAATTGTCTTGTTAACTCAGGTGAGAATGTTGACGAGCACAAGGCTGGAGATCAGGAGATCATTATGTCAGGCTGATTGGGTTAGAATGGCAGACTTGATATGTTAAAAGGAGGATGATGC
The DNA here is from genome assembly GCA_011419295.1 of Clarias macrocephalus. Classification (NCBI taxonomy): domain Eukaryota; kingdom Metazoa; phylum Chordata; class Actinopteri; order Siluriformes; family Clariidae; genus Clarias; species Clarias macrocephalus. Next base: position 21,112 of record JAAGKR010002482.1, on the reverse strand, counting down.
TTGAAATCATTGTTCTTTCATTGTTAACCATGGTGACCTGCAAAGAAACACGTGCAGCCATCATTGCGTTCACAGGCAAGGATATTGTGGCTACTAAGATTGCACCTAAATGAACAATTTATAGGATCATCAAGAACTTCAAGGAATGAGGTTCAATTCTTGTTAAGAAGGCTTCAGGGCGTCCAAGAAAGTCCAGCAAGCACCAGGATCGTCTCCTAAAGAGGATTCAGCTGCGGGATCAGAGTGCCACCAGTGCAGAGCTGCTCAGGAATGGCAGCAGGCAGGTGTGAGCGCATCTGCACACAGTGAGGCGAAGACTTCTGGAAGATGGCCTGGTGTCAAGAAGAGTAGCAAAGAAGGCACTTCTCTCCAAAAAAAACATCAGGGACAGATTGATCTTCTGCAAAAAGTATGGCGAATGGTCTGCTGAGGACTGGGGCAAAGTCATATTCTCGGCTGAAGCCTCTTTCCGATTGTTTGGGGCATCTGGAAAAAGGCTTGTCCGGAGAAGAAAAGGTGACGCTACCATCAGTCCTGTGTCATGCTAACAGTAAAGCATCCTGAGACCATTCATGTGTGAGGTTGCTGCTCATCCAAGGGAGTGGGCTCACTCACAATTTTGCCCAAAAACACAGACATGAATAAAGAATGGTACCAAAACACCCTCCAACAGCAACTTCTTCCAACAATCCAACAACAGTTTGGTGAAGAACAATTCATTTTCCAGCACGATGGAGCACCGTGCCATAAGGCAAAAGTTAGAACTAAGTGGCTCGGGGACCAAAACGTTGAAATTTTGGGTCCATGGCCTGGAAACTCCCCAGATCTTAATCCCATTGAGAACTTGTGGTCAATCCTCAAGAGGTGGGTGGACAAACAAAAACCCACTAATTCTGACAAACTCCAAGAAGTGATTATGAAAGAATGGGTTGCTATCAGTCAGGATTCGGCCCAGAAGTTGATTGAGAGCAGCCCAGTCGAATTGCAGAGGTCCTGAAAAAGAAGCGCCAACACTGCAAATACTGACTCTTTGCATAAATGTCATGTAATGGTCGATAAAAGCCTTTGAAACGTATGAAGTGCTTGTAATTATATTTCAGTACATCACAGAAACAACTGAAACAAAGATCTAAAAGCAGTTTAGCAGCAAACTTTGTGAAAACTAATATTTGTGTCATTCTCAAAACTTTTGGCCACGCCTGTACATACAGGACGTTTCAGAGAATTTAGAAAGAGGAAGAGGTCAAATCGTTACAGCATGAATGGAGAATTCATTTGGTAGTGAAATTAAAGCTAAGGGATGTTTATGTGCAAAAGGTTAATCATGAGGTCATGTGTTCAGCATGTGCAATGTGGAATAGTTAAGAAAGTTAAACAACTCTTGATTGTGCAAAACACAATAATTTATTTCGCTTTATAATCCCCTGATACACTAATACACTTATCTAGAGTGTTTCACTAGTGCTTGGATACCATCAAGGTAGAATGTTTTCCCAGTACACCGAAGCCATGACCAGACCACCTACTTCACGTCTGAAACACTGGCCTCCCAGCAACTCCTTTTATGGCGGGACTGAAGCGAGGTCAGGACTATACTGTAATTCCAATTACATCTTGGTGTTGATGAATGATCTTTTGTACATTTCACACGGACAGATACTGTACGTTATCAGGCTATATTACATTTACATGTAGGCATTTGGCTGACGCTCTTATCCAGAGCGACTTTGACTTGAAAAGTGCTTTAAAGTTTCCGTCATTGGATAGAACCTTACCCTGGGTTACTAGGTTACTAACTAAGTAATCAGCCAAACATGTTGGAAAGGTTATGCTTTTGGGGTTTAATGCAAATACCTAAGTAACAGATCTTTAGTTGTCGCTAGTGATTTTCAAGGATCAGGTGTTCTGCTTGCAGAATGTTTACGATTGAGCTCTAAGCCACCTCGGTCAGGATCGTCATCTACAGACGTACCACCTTCTTTAAAATGTTTGCACTGGTCCAATGTTTTACTGCAGCTAAAAGTCTCATCACCGTACTGTGCTTGACATCTTCTATAAATGTCAATCACTTTTTACGTCTCCATTTACCAGACATTTTATTTAAGTCCCAGTTTGATCTGAACGCCCCTAGAACATTTAAACTGTATTTATCTTGTATGCATTTTTGGCCCATTTTTCTGCCCTAGTTATACACACATGCGCACTTTATTAATATTTTTCATAAAGCTTATTGGATGGAAATCTCAATGAGTCAGCCATCAGACGCAACGTCCATCCGACAACAAACTGACTGCTTTGAAGACTGTTTGCATTTCTGGATCCTGCTGGTTAATGACGTGAGCAGATCAAAGGATTTTAAAAAATAATTATTTATTACAAGTTTTGTCATTAGAGAATCTTCATCATACAATCTGATTTGGGATACACAAAAAAAGGCACTGCATCTTGTTTTCTGCTGGGTGTTAGAACATTTATTTGCTATAATATGGTATCACTCACTCACTCATCTTCTATACCGCTTTATCCTGTATTCAGGGTCACAGAGACACACAGACACACACAGGGGCCTGGAGCCTATTCCAGGAGCCTATCACTCACACACTACGGGCAATTTGGGAACTGTGTCTTTGGACTGTGGGAGGAAACCCAACAAGCACGGGGAGAACATGCAAACTCCATGCACACAGGGACGGGAATTGAGCCTGGCCGGGAATCGAACCCAGACCCTGGTGCTAACCACTACACCACCGTACCGCTATAATATGGTATAAGGTATTAAAATCCACAGTTATGCCACTGATGTACTCAGCATTGAATTTAAATCAGTATTTAAAAAGGGAAAAATGAATTTCCAGAACATTTCTGAACTTGCCATACTTTACATTTAATGTTATGGGACATCCATAAAACAAGTTAGTTCCTGTTCTGGGTTATAATATAGCATCTGGAAACAAGCTGCGTCTCACTTTCTCATGAAAGTCAGAAAAAAATGCAGAAATGAAAAACTGTAAATCTTTTTGTCCTTAAAATGTAACGCATAAATAAATTAATAAACAAGTAAGTGGATTCCAAGTCAGACTTGGTTTGTCCTGTCTGTGTTTGTGTGTGTGTTGCATGAAAAAGAAAAAAAGAAGAAAAAAAAAGCCTTGGAAAGCCTCTTAGTCTCACAGCTATAAAGCAGCTCTGGGGCTCAAAGTCGAGCTTTTACCCCACTGAGGGGTTTTAATTGCTAAAAACACTCCACTGGAACTTTCTGTCATCTTTAAAAATACAAACTGGAACCTTACTTTTGGTGTTACATCCAACACAAGACGTTCTTCATGCAAACTCGACTACATTATATATATAACTATTTTTTGCCCGTCGAAGAACATTGATGGCTCAGTAGTTGGTCTCTCGCCTGCCATGTGGAAGGCCTGGGTTCAATTCCCAGCCAATGGATGCTTGGGACTTGCGGGTCCCAAGCCTGGATAAAACTGGAGGGTTGCGTCAGGAGGGGCATCTGGTGTAAAGCCTGTGCCAAGTTGTCGTTCGTATCAGTTGGTCTGCTGTGGCGACCCCTCAATGGGAACAGCCAAAGGGCCAACAACAATATTTAATGGATTTAGAATATAGATATAGAGTATCACTAGGGCACCACCCCATTTTTCTCTTAGTGTGCGTGTTTGGTTAGACCAGCATTTTCTAAGATGTTGGCTGAGATGACGCAGACCTCATGAAAGGTCTCCAAGAAGTCCAGATATTAAAGCCATGTGATTTTTTCCTGTGGGGCTACGCAAAGAAGGAGGTGAATAGGACAAAACCTCGCACACTGGAGGACTTGGAGGCACGGATTCAGGGCGTCCTCAGTAATGTCCCAAACAACTTCCTTCAGAAGACGCCACCGGTGTTTACATTGAAAGTTAAAGATTTGCTTGTATTTTTCTATGCAATGAAGTACATGTACAATTTGTTTCAGTAAATTTGTATTTATTCCTGGCTGCAGTCTAATCAAATCCACAGAAATACGGACCTTATTACAAATTTTTAATGCCTACTGTACTGTACTTTTCTCCCACCCTGTATATTTATAAACCAGGTTAAATATATATACTGGCACAAAATGCATTTTGGAATTTATATTGCTAAAAGTACATGTGGACTTTTTTTTTTCTTTTCTGTAGTACATCTATGCAGTGATTAGTCATGTGTGCAAAAACATCTCATTTAAATGATGAATTGAATGTGAATGAGCTGGGATGAGTCTGAGTCACAGACTGTGAGTCACAGGATTTATTAATATATCTCATAATGTTTTAATGTTCAGGCATCTCTTGTGTTAAACGCTTCACCGTTTATCCGTTTCCTTTTGTCTAAATGTCATTCTGTATCTGCTTTTCCATCAAAGGAGCTGTATTAATGATTACTCTGATGATAATAATTAGTTGTTCGGTATTTTAGATGCTGGTTTTCAGCTTTTTTTCAGATCCTCATTATGAAATCACTCTTTTTCCCCGACTGTACACAGGAAATGCTCTGTTCTTGCCCAGGACACACACCTTCATGAGGCTGAAAGAGAACAGGGTCGAGAACAGTACACCGAGTTCTCGGTAATACATTGTAAAACTGTAGGAGCTACGGCTGGAGACATATGAACACGGTCTGCAGAATGAACAGATAACGTGTTCTAAATGGATACAAATACCAGAGGAGGAGAACTATTTGTCTATGAGGTTCAAGGTGCACATCGAGACTTGACACAATCTTATACTGAATATCACATTTTTTGACATGCTTTTCTGTGCACACATAAAAACATTTTTTTGGGACTTGTGGCATTTGCACGAAACTGGTATTGGAAAATATTGCTGCAGGTTGATTTATGCAAATTTATGCAAGGTGTAATAATTAGCCGATTCGCTTTTTTTCAATCTGCTTTCCCGTGAATGAGTTTGATGCCTCCTGTTACTTTGACTGCACGATCTGCTTGCTTGGTCCTGTTTCTTTCCAGCCGTGCTTCCGTCTCAATTGTTAAAACATGCTCTGATCATGTGACTAAATACACTTTTCAGAAAAAAAAATCATATTTTATTTTTGCTAAATTTTATGTTATGTGTTAAATTGTTTACAAATACACTATACTGCCAAAAGTATTCACTCTTGGCACCCAGCGTTCACATGCATATGAACTTGAGTAACATCTTCCATCCAATTTTAAATCCAAGGGTTTAAAATCCATTTGTGAGGTCAGACACTGATGTTGGACGAGAAGGCTTGGCCAGTCTCTGCTCTAATTCATCCCAAAGCTGTTCTATCAGGTTGAGGTCAGGCCAGTCAAGTCCTTCCACAGCAAACTCACTCATCCATGTTTATGGACCTTGTTTGGTGCACTGGTGCGCAGTCTTGTTAAAACAGAAAGCGGCCGTCCCAAAACTGTTCCCACAAAGTTGGGAGCATGAAATTGTACAAAATGTCTTGGCATGCTGAATATCAAGAGTTCCTTTCACTGGAACTAAGGGGCCGAGCCCAACTCCTGAAAAACAACCCTCCATGTACATGTTCAGCCCGACAGAACACCTTTATTAGAGCGGAGACGGTGAGCCAGGCCTTCTCGTCCAACCTCAATGTCTGACCTCACAAATGTGCTTCTGTAAGAGTTAAAGATTCCCATAAACACACTCCTAAATCTTGTGAAAAGCCTTCCCAGGCCTATGAAGCTGTTATAGCTGCAAGGGGGCGGAGCCAACATCATGTTAAACGTTAAGAATCTAATGTTACTCAAGTTCATATGCATGTGACAGGAGACGAGCGGATACTTTTGGTAATATAGTGTAAATATCAATTGTACAAATCAATCAATATTAATATCAATCAATACACTGTACATTTATTGTAACTCTTTATCCCTTCATAAGGCACTTATTTAAATACTTTCAAGAAAACTTTCAAGAAACTTTTTTTTTTTTTACAATACCTTGTTTTTTTATTCTCATCATTTGTATATTGTATATAAAGTGTATATCTAAAATTATGTATTAAAGAAAAAACACAGATAAAGTTACAGACACATTTATTTAAATATAAAAATGTGCAAAAATTCTAAAATAGTTATTTTCTACAAATATGACCTTAAGTCTTAAGGTACTGATACTGCTACTTGTAAGTCACCGAATGTAGTTCAAATGTAGTCCAGGTCCAAATTTGCTAAGATAAGATAAACATTCACGTGCTTGTCCTATCTTAGACGTGTGCAACACAATGTTTATTAACAAGTTACAAGACTGTGAGTGTCGTGTAGAGATCTTGGACTTGATGATAGAGTGAAGCAAATAATGCAGAAACTACTAATGTCACGGTTTTAACAAATCCATGTGAATAAACCACAAATAGCGTTTACAGTGCTGTTTACTCTTGATTGGTCAGATGGTGTTGATTAATTCTCTATTACAGCAGCTCTCAGAGTAATGCAGCTCCATATCAGCACTGTATATTAACTGACTCGTTTACATTACGATTTCTATAGCAACACCGCCTTCAGATGAATCATTTCATTAATAGTTTTATTGGAGTATAATAGAATTAACAGAGAATCATCATTTTGTGCAGGAACTGAATAATAAACATTCCTCTAAGATGTTTTTGGGAAACTCCGAAGAACTGTTAGCGCCGCTCTAAGTGATGGCAATTTTTTAAACGTGGTCGGATCTTCATCAAAGTCATAATTGTAGTCCAACTACTGTAATAAAAACACCTGCAGCATAGTAGTAGTCTTTATTGAGATAACAAGCCCGTGCTATTTCACCAAATTTGACTAAGATCTTCAGGATAATCTCGACAACAGATATCGGAAGGTTTTTCTGATATCCAGTAGCGCTGATCTGGAACCATCAGATTTCAGGGACAAAGCGAACGCACATGCAGATTCCTCTCCTCCCCAAAAAATAACTGCGAACACGATAACATGCAAACAGATTTGCGGCGACACTGCTGAACATTTAAATATCATGTCATGTCGATGCAAAAAACGTTCCATCCCCTGGCCTTTTCTAAATGTCCACCGTTACATGAAGCAGAGTGAGACAAAAACTCAGCAACGCTTTCGCATTTTGATACCGTTAAGAATTACATTCTGAGAGACCGGATTACGTTTGGTCTCGTGTGACCTCTTGGTGGCGCTATAACGAGGAAATTGAGTTTCCCATGACTCCCTGGGAGGTCAGCCGATGTAAATATTTCATGGTCACCAGTGTATTTTTGAAAGATTAAAAAAAAAATTTTTTTTAACACTTTTCACAGCCTTGAGTTTTTAAAGCAAGCACATCGTACAAGAGTTACCTGCTGGAATGTTAAAAACGCTAAACATGCTGATCTCTGCTTCTCAATATTTTAATAGTATAGTAGAAGAAATTCCACATTTTAATTATTATTAGCAATTTCTATTATTTTACGTTAGCATATTTTAATGAATATAAAGTGTTTTGAAACCTTTGAGGGTGGAAATGTTACAAATCACAGAGCGGGTGCCGAAAGTTTACGACCTGGCAGTGCATGTTTGGAAATCCCTCATCCTGTATGCTTTAGTTTCATACAGAGGAAACAGGAAGTGGACAGTCAGGGTGTTCGATTACACAGTATCATCATGAGCGAGAGAGAGCGAGAGAGAGAGAGAACGCCTACTGATTTGAGTAATACATCCTCTGCTCAGCTGCTCGCATACAGTACACGACTGCTACAAGCTATACTCAGATCACTATACACACAAGCTCTAGACTATTCAGATTATTGAGAGACTCAGCTGCTGTGTGGATCTGCGTAATGAATTAAAGTGTCATCTTGCATTATTTTTTTGGTTTTTCAATTATTTCCAAAAAAAAAAAAAAAGTCACAAAAAAGTCAAGACATCTCTTTTACAAATGACTCGAATCGATCCCCTATAAACACATCACACTTGCGTCAGCCGTGGACACTAAAATTAAATCTCAGAGGCCTGTTGCAATACATTTACAGCAATTGGCAGACACCCTTATCCAGTGTAACTTCCATTTTTATCTTCTCTGATGGAGAAGTTTAGGGTTAAGGCCCCAACAGGGGTGGAGCCTTTTGGTGGGGCTGAGGTTTGAACCTGAGACCTTCCGATTGGTAATACAACATCTTTACCACTGAGCTACCCCGGACCCCAAAATAAAACCCAGACGCTCTTGTTTATCGACCTTCCGTTTTCCTGGCTGTAATATTTTCATGCTTATTTTTCAGACAGAAGCTTTTGGACAATGTACAGTGACACCGAGGCTTCGGCACCTCTGGTTTATCAACTTCATTACGCTATCAAAAAATCTAGCCTTCAACTTGTTGCTCAACATCCGCTAAACACTTAGCGCACTGTCCTGGGGAGGTGTAATAATAATGTACTGTAGCAGGAGTTCCACCATGACATCATAAATAAAACGAATGCTAATTAATGGAACTGATTAGCTTAGCTAACCTGATGAGTCTTAGCACAAAACTACAGCTACAAACCATTGCTAAGCTATATTTTGCTAAATTCTTTTGCTAGTTTGGAATCGCATGACTTTAATTAGCTACTGAACAATGAGCTCTGAGTGAACTGCTGCAAATTAAACACTCAAATCTGGCTTTATCTATTTATGGTTTCCCATTGCTTCATCTTTTAACCATTAGCATCATAATACGTGTGGAACAACGGAAACTAGACTGTTATACAGCTGCAGGAAAGTATGTACTCAAATAGTTTTTATCCATTTACACTTACATTCAATATTTCAGTTGTCACTTACATTACAGCAGCTAATTTATAGACAGTCGTCCCTCATCTGCATCACTTTGTATGTTTTATGTTATGACACAAAAAAACTCCTTCAGCTGGTCGGTCATCTTACAGAGAAACCACAAAGAAGCGTAAACTCATTTCTCCTGAAGATCTTACTGTTACAAAGCACTGAAACTGGACTCCACTTCCATAAACTCATTAAATAGACACATTGTCTTGACAGAAAACTTTACTTCATATCGACAGCGCCTGCTGTACAAGTGCACTGGACTCCGGTTCAGAAGGCCCAGGTTCAAACCCCAAGATCACCAAGTTGCCACTGTTGGGCCCTCGTGCAAGGCCCTTAACCTTCAACTGCTCAGATGTATAATGAGATAAAAAAGTAAGTCACTCTGGATAAGGGCATCTGCCAAATGCCGTAATGTAAAATGTAAATGTAAGTCTCTCTGATTGAGTCGTTACTATAGAAACGACAGTGTGTTAATATAAACCTGATTTGCAGCTTTTAAGGCAAACAGACCAAACAGAATCCAGAATGTGGCACGAGACCCTAGTTCAAACATGATTAAAATCGTATACACACAAAACATGATATGATCATGGCATCTACATTCGCTTGCACCTTGACAATGGAAATATTTACTGATAAACACTAGCCATGTTAACAACAGAGAGCTGCTTGTTAAACAGTGTTTACCCAGGTTGTGTGTGTGTATCAGAGTGTACAGGCAGAGCAGAACATTAGTTCCGGTTCAGTAAAAAAGATACACACTCACTTTCATAGACTAGCAAAGACCACACAACTGCAGCTTTGCTAAAGTTCAAACAGGCACTATCTACGCTAAGGTTTTCCTATCACTCCTCTGTCCTTGCGAGCATTTCTTTTTTACCCAGATCACTAATCTGCCCCAGTGTTGCTCATGAGTGAGGACCTAGAGGCACCGTCACCATGGCAAGTCTTTGCTGCAAGCAATTTACAGAGCTAATTAAGCACGCTTTGTGGGCAAAATAAACCTCCTTTTTCTTTTTTCTTTCTTTTGAGCTGATTAGCTCAGTCGAGACTCAACAGGGAGTAAAAGTCACACTCTGAAATGAGAACAGGATTAGTGCTGCTCAGGAATGTGACTGTAAAAATAATAAAAATCTGCAAGGTGCTGAAGCAAAAAAAGAAGCTGGAAAAAAAAGGAAGAGAAAAAAAAACGCCACTCAAAGAGACAAGGGATCTGAGGAGAACCGTGTCAACTGGAAACATGCAGGTTCGTTAAAGTCAAGAGCAAGTCATGACCCTGGTGCTAAAATACCATGTGTAAGACCATTCTTCTGTAACACAATGTGCCAAGTGAAAACTGTTCTTTGAGAAGGCTACAACAGAGAGATTAAAGCAGAATCTACTGCATGTATCTCCCAAACCATGAATTACCCCCCCAAAAAAAAACAAACATAAGTATTAAGTTTTCCTTAAAGTGTACATTTATTTGCAGAGGAACATCCTTAATGTATATGCACTGTTCAGCCATAACATTAACACCACCACCAGGTGAACTGAACAAAATTTATCACAAACTATACACCAGTAAACTAGTGGCAGGATCAAGGGCACTCAAGGCTTACTCATGCCTGCCGAGACCAAAGCTCAGCCCGTCTGGTCCACACTGGAAAAAGTCAATTGTGGCAGGAGGGACAGAAAGACACCAGAACGCCCAGTGCACCACAGTGAACCCTGCAGAGGGTCTGATCCACAAAGGCCTACTCTGCAACCCGCAGCACCCAAAGGATCTGCCACCAACATGACAGCACAGCCCCAGAGGTCTTGTGGAACCATGCTCTGAGGAGCCAGAGCTGCCCCATTGGCCCAAGGGGAACCCAAAATGTGTACCCAAAAAAATCAGTGTAATTGGACATTCCACTAGAATGATCTATGTTAAATCCTTCAACACACGTTTTTTTCTGTTCTACCGAAGGTTTTAATGAACCCTTTTTTAGGAAGAGAAGACTGAATAATTAAGCATCAAATTTACCATGAATTATGTTTTTAATCATTTAATTAAAGAAGAGGTTCATTAAAGGAATGTCAGTAATATCAATCAATTGTTGGTTCTAATAGAATCTATTTGATGCAGAACTCTACAACAAAGTGTTTCCAAGCAGAACTCATCTTCAGATATTCAGGAACCATCCAAAGAACCCCTAAACGTCATTTTTCAAAGAGTTTCCATTTCATTGTTGTTGTTGTTGTTGTTAGTCTTTATTCTATATTTTAAGTCTATATAGACTAATTCCACATAAAACCCTGCAGCACATGGTTTCCCTTCTACAGAAGCTTCTAATAAGAACCAATTTTTTTTAACAACGTCAGCAGAACTGCTCTTCAGAAACTGTTCAGTTTACCATCCAAGTTTACAATTTATTAGTGAAACATCATTAATGTAGAGAATTAAACTATAATTGTGCTTTCCAGGGGAACCTGTGTTGACAAAAAGTTTTGTTTTTAAATTCCAAGCTTCCATTCCCATCTTGAGAAAGCTTGGACCATTAGAACCTCAGAGGAACCCAGTTGTCTCAGACTGTACCTTTTAGAAGAACATATTTGGAGAGGAGCATCATTAACACACATAATTGGACTGTCCAGGTGAGTCTGTTCTTTGCAGAACCCATACTGAAGAGTCGAAGGAAAACCCATCCTTAGATAGTCTGAACCCTTTTCAATCCTAAGAACCACTGAGGAAGGATTGTTTTTCTTTTGATAAACAGAGCGTTATTAAGTTCATCCTTATAAAACTTGAACCAACAACCATCCTAAGAACATTGATGGAACACATCTGCACCACTGTACAGTTCCTCTGTATCTAGAACCTCTAAAGGTTCCTTCGTAAGGAAAAAAAAAAATCAACGAAGAACCATAAAATACTAGGTACCTTAACTAAAAATATGAATTATTCTCTGTACCTGCAGCTCGCACCACGCGACCTCCACCGTGGTCTCCGTGTCCAGCCCTTTGTAGACGGTCTTGAAGGAACCTCTCCCGATCTCCACGTTGAACTTGAGGAACCTCCCGTCCGGTGATGTGGCCACCGCTTTGGTCTCCACTTCGTCCTCTTTCTCCTGCTCCCACTTGTTGATCTCGGGCGCCTTCTTGGGCGCGCATTCCTCCTCGGAGTCGGTGCTGCCGTGCGGCGCCGTGGCGCTCGGGCGCTGCGTCGGTACGACGCTGTCGGCGGTGCGCGGCGCGCGGCACGGCGGAGAGCTCGAGCTGGAGCGGGACGAGCGCGCGCTTTGCTTGTCAGGCCGCCGCCGCCGCCACCACCACCATCACGTCTCCTGCGGTAATTTTCTTCTTCTTCTTCTGCTCGGCGGATAAAATGTCGTCCGCAGACCAGGAGAGGGTTTTGCTCAGGACAGGTGAGACGCGCTCTCGGGATGACCCCGTGGTGGTGGTGGTGGTGGTGGTGCTGTCCTCCGCCGTGGGCATTTTGTTCAACCGGAACGCGTTCCGCCTCGAGCTCGCGGAGTGTCTCCGCCGCCTGAGCGCCGGACGCGTGGAGAGGAACGGATCAGCGTCGAAGCTCGGGGGAAGCTTGGGGAACGCGAGTCCTCCTGCAGCGTGCACTTCGGCTTGGGACATCGTGAAGCGTCCTCGGTTCCTTCTCGGTGCTTCAAAGCTTCGGAAATCAGTCCATCGTTTGTTTACGCGCGTGGATGAACTTCAGCATGCTGTTTATTCCAACAAAAACAAACAACACCAGAATATCCGACTGATGTAATAATTTTCCAGCCAGGTGTGAGCAGAAATAACAACAACAACCGGATCAAAGGAAAAGAATCCGGATTGACTTTGAAATTTTTAATTAAAATCTTTTTTTGAAGTTTAGATCAAAAGCCTTCCTGTTCTAGAACGCTGAATGTCGGTGTGTTGCAGCGTTCTGCAGCGCTTTATCTCTCTCTCTCTCTCTCTCTCTCTCTCTAACACACACGCGCGCGCGCGCACGCACCGGCTTGCACGGAGAGAGCGCTCGTGCCTGTGACTGGGCGAACTGTGCACCTCCCACTCAAATCCATTCTGGCTCATGCATGTGGACAGAGGAGTTCAGTGTGTGTGTACGTGTGTGTGTTATTAGAGCAGATATGTGACTGAGAACATGCAATATGAAATACATAACATATTTGGACATCATCATCATCATCATGAGTTTACTCTTTACATCTAAGTTCATATCAAATCCACATAGTGACGAAATCTTTAACCAACAAAAACATCAATCCATCACTTGTCCATTTTGTCAAGTCACTTTCCAGGTGCACAGTCTCTGTTTGACCCTGTATAAAGTAATGGCCCCCTCTCCCTCATCAATTTGTGGAAAGGATCGACCAGAGATAGATAGATAGATAGATAGATAGATAGATAGATAGATAGATAGATAGATAGATAGATAGATTGGTGAGTGATGGTGAGTAGGATGGTGAGTGATGGTGTGTTATCATAAGTGACCCTTGGACAGAGTTCACCAGAGTTTATAGTGTTTTAAACATCTCTGTGTCACTCCTAGGTTGAGAAACAATCAGAATTCTTGTTTTCTGATTAGGGTTAGATGATGAATAAGGATGCTGTGCATGGAAAAAAAATCATCATGCTTTGTCTGTAGCTCAATGTTTAGAAAATGAATAATGAGGTAGGAGTGTGTTGTAAATCAGGGTAAAAATAGGACAATGATTATTATTCATATTCTTTTTTGTTGATTTACAGTTTCATTTAATGTTCATGAAACAAGTTAATTACTGCTTAAGTGAAAAATATATATATATATCTCACCCCAAATTCCCTCTTGTCTCTCTCTTAAAGTTTTTTTTTTGATAATAATAATAATAAAAAAAACACTGAGACGCATCATGTCATGTTACTGAGAATTTGTAAATCATAATCTCCTCTTTCTTAAAAAATGTTGCAGAAAGTACAGCTTAAGTTATACAAAGCACTGACACTGGAGACTCCTTACTTCTTTTTATTTTAAATCTCTCTCTTTTTTTTAATATATTGATTTGTTTTTTGATTCATGGGATTGCAAATGCTTCAAGTTCTTGATGAAAGTGGGTGTGTGTTGGTGTGTGTAGGTGGGTGGAGGGTGTGTGTTCCCTTGATGATCGTGTTACTCGCTTCTCATTGATGACACGTGACATGCGATATGTGTGTTACAGGTTACAGTCGCAACCTGTTTGCTTCCACAGCCTAATGAAGGTGTGTCTGTCTGCATGCATGCATACATGCAAACTTCAGGGTGTGTGTGTGCATGTGTCTGTGTGTGACTGAGGGTGTATGTGTGTGTGTGTTGATTGACTATTGAAAGGTCAATTTAACTCCACTGACCTGGAGGAGAGCTTTAAGTTTCAAGTGCAAGTTGTTTTTTTTAAGCTTCTGGAAACAAAAGAAAGTGGAGACTTTTAACATGTGTTGAAATATCAGGATGTGATGAAGCGGAGCTACTGATACCAACCTACAGGTGTTTGTTTTTCCTAAAACAGCATATTTGGAAGGGTTTATTCCTTTTACACTGCAGCGGTACTCAATGATGACAATGACATATTTATTTTTAGAAAAACATGCTGAAATACACCCCCCCCTCTCGTGCATATGCCAGGACAAGAATGTACTGTAGTACAGTATAGACACTTTAACTTGTACTCTCAAGTACGCAGTAAATACTGTAATCAGCTTTGAATGGGGTATTTTTTTGTCATGTTTACACATTCAGGTGTATCTCCAGTGTGTGTGTGTGTGTGTGTGTGTGTGTGTGTGTGTGTGTGTGTGTGTGTGTGTGTGTGTGCAAACCAAAAACATGAGGAACATGAGGAGGAAAATTTTCCATAAATTTTTCATTTTTATATTGACATATATTGACATTATATAAATATTTATATATTTTACATATATTTCATTTATATTGTTAAATTAAACGAAACAATTATATTTTCCCCTCATAGTGACCTCATATAAAGGAAACCTTTCCTCACATTAATTCTTATTCATAATGTATATAAAAAGAGCAACCTTATCCCTAGGTTTTCTGAAGAGCGGTTTTAAAGGTCAACTGTTAGAGCTCTGATCGCTACCATCTTAGCATGAGCTGACTCCGCATAAACCCATAACCTAACCTATAAATATAAAATATATTAAAATGTATTAAATATAAATAGAATTTTTGTACCTGGCTGTAAACATTTTACGTTTATTTCTGTTATAAAGTTGGACGTTTTAATATAGGGTTCTACGAGAATCGACTCACTTTTGGAGCCAGCCACAAGCCTAGTGGACATTTGAGGAACTGCACATTTTCTCATTGGAATCATTTTTCAGGAACGAAGATTGTTCCTTGTTGCTTAGCTCTGAGGTTTACTTTATAGAGAACGTTAAAGAGAGCTCAGACTTACTATATGTTAACTTGTTAAAGTAATGGTAAAATATGGGCCCTTTAAAGTAAAGAATAATCACACAGGTGTCATGTGCAGGGGGTGGATGTGATGAATCAGAGTTACCGTAACTGTGTTTAATTCCTCTTACATCACAGTAGATTGCCTACAAGTACAATTTGAACTTGTGTAATGTCCGCAAAGCGAGTTAGCTCCTGTTCCCGCAGCTATAAATAGTATTTCCCTCAAAAGTTACAGAAAAAAAACACAATAATGTAAACGTCTCTGTTGTAAGGATCTAAGGTTCAAGATGCACATAAAGTTGCAGCAGATTTAAAGAGATGTTTGATCACAAGCTTCTTAAACTCTTACTGAATGTGAGTGACAGGTTAAGCTCATGTTAATATACAGTATGGTCTAATTTTAGCTTTTTGCAAAACAAGTGCACAAGCAACAATGCAGCTCAGGATGAGCCGGACAAGCCAAAGTTTTTAACTAAACCTTTTGTTTTCTGTTAATCCTTTGGAAACAGGGTCTGAATGGTTGCTACAGTAACCAAATATGATGGTTTACCATTCATTCAGAGAAGCTGAAAGAGGGCTGTGAATATCGTCTGAGAGGCAGCATAGGGCAGGAGGGCAGTCCTTGACAGTGGCATTCTGTCCAAAACACACACTCACTCACTCACTCACTCACTCACTCATCATCATCTATACCGCTTAATCCTGTATTCAGGGTCACGGGGGTCCTGGAGCCTATCCCAGGAGACTTCGGGCACATGGCAGGGTATACCCTGGACAGGGTGCCAATCCATCGCAGGGCACAGACACACACACATACACTCACTCATTCACACACTATGGGCAATTTGGGAACGCCAATTAGCCTAACCTACATGTCTTTGGACTGTGGGAGGAAACCGGAGTACCCGGAGGAAACCCACCAAGCCGGGGATCGAACCCGGACCCTGGCGGTGCAAGGCGACAGTGCTACCTACTCATAAATGAAAAACCGCAAGACGCTAGTGGTTGCTACTGTAGCTTATTGTAGCTTGCTGGTTAACCTTGTTAAGCAATAAGTGTTCATAAGAGGGCAGTTTTTTCCCAATGTTATTCAGTGGATAGTCCTTAAATAAAGCACAAGTTAACAAAAACACACAAAAGGAAGTAGTTTGCAATATTTAAGCAATATTCTCTTGTTTGCTACACTGAGTAGGCAGACACATGGTATGCAGCAATCTTTCATCTTCTTTTATTAACAGATTTATTATTACTTGTGGAAGGTTCAAAATTGATCTTAAAAAAAAAATCAAAATCCTGAATCTCTGTCCCCATGAAATTTGGTTTAATTGCAAACAGATAACTAATTATGTGACTACTCATGATAATAGTTTGCACCAGAGCTAATTAATGGGGTGAATAATTTTACCTTTTATACTTGTAAATCATATCGCAGATTATATGAATCTCTGTCTATTATTACTTGAAAACTCTGAACGATGAAGAAGTTTGCCAAAACAATAATGCCCAGTGGTCCTCATATGAGGATCGGACACGCAGAGATGGAAGGGATCTAAGTACATTTATTTTGGTACTGTACTTACAGTAAGTGCAGTTTTCAAGAATCTGTATTCTACTTGAGTTGTTCAGATAATTTTTGGTGGATGATTTTTTAACTTTTACTCCACTATGTCCTACAACAAATATCTGTACTTTCTACTTCACTCCACTGGTGTTAGTGATGGGAAGTTTGAATCATTTTAGTGACTCGATTCTTCGAATCTCGTTCATCAAAATGAACGAATCTTTTTTTGAGTCGTTTAGTTCATTTCGTTCTTTTGACCCGAAATAAAATACATTTTCAATAAATACATACACAAATTTTGCCTATAGGTCCAGTAATGCAGCTAAGGACATATTATTATAAACAGAATGAGCAGCTCACCATCAAATCTTCAAGTCCGAGTCGTTCGTTCTTTTGAATCTATTGCACTTCATAGCGTCTATGGAAATCACGTGACCGAGGAACGACCAATGACTCGGATTTGGAAGACTCATTGAGGAGAACCGTTCAATTCCGTTTCCTGTGACCTGCACTGCATAGCGTCTATGGGAGTCACGTGACAAAAGAACGAACGACTCGGACTTGGAAGATTCGTTGAGAACCGCTTAATTCTGTTTCCTGTCCATAACCTACGGAGGTTTTGCAATGATTTGCGCATGCGCGCCCAGTAGAAAATGAACTCGTTCTCCTGAGTCACGTTAAAGATTCGTTCAAAAAGAACGAATCGTTCATGAACGACTCATCACTAATTGGTGCATGGTGTTGTGTTACATAACCACAGCTGTGTGTGGTATTTGAAGTGGAAATGTTTGAAGTGGAAATTGCGTGATTTGATTTCCCTCCTTGGAAAGCTTAATTATGTAGCAGGAGTTTGAAATGAATGAAAATCATTTATCATTTTCCTTCTACTTCAAAATTATATGGCACATAAAATCCCATTAAAAAATACATCCGCATAGTTTTGCAGAGCACTGTACAGGGTCGCTGGGGCCTGGAGCCTATCCCACATGCTCATTCACACACTGTGGGCAGTTTGGAAACGCCAATTAGCCTCTGTGTGCATGGAGTGTGCGTGTTCTCCCTGTGCTTGGTGGGTTTCCTCTGGGTAGTTTGGTCCTCTGGGTCCTCCCACAGTTCAAAGACATGCCAATTAGGCTAATTGGCATTCCCAAATTGCCTGTAGTGTGTGTGTGTGTGTGTGTGTGTGTGTGTGTGTGTGTGTGTGTGTGTGTGTGTGTGTGTGTGAGTGTGCGCTCTGCGATAAATGGACCCTGCCTTGTGCCCTAAGTCTCCTGGGATAGGCTCCAGCCTCCCCATGACCCTATGTACAAGGTTAAGCAGTATACTGTAGGTTTTTATAACAATAAAAACATTTTTCTAAAATATTTTATTATTGGTGCACTTGATGTGAATATGGTGTATATAATCCTTTTTTTTTTCCGCATCATGCAGCTTAAGTGCTCTTCCCACCAAACATCTGTGCAAAGAGTAAAGGAGGTCATAAGAGTGTATGTAGGGTGTGTGCTCAGGACACTTCTGCAAAAGTGTGTGTGAAAGCATACTGTATGCCCATGTGTGTTTATGTGCACAGTGCTCTTATCAGCGTGTGAACACATTGACCTGATGCCGCTGGGCCTCTCCACGTGCTAATCCACGTTGACATTCGCGTCATGTACTGCTGCATTTTATTCACAACGAATTTAAGAAAGCTAAATTTACTTCTCTATCATTTGAACCCAAGAACTTTTGGTCAGACTTTATTCAAAGGGCACCTGCATATGGGCTTCTTAACACATTTATAACCAATACTGTACATACCAGTTTAATAAAACAGTCCTGGATGAGTTGCACAGAAGTTTACCCCCATACAGTTGTCATGGATGGGAAATCAATTTTTTGTACCAGGTTGTAAACATTATTATATCTTCTGTAAATTGGGACATTTCTAACATGGAGCTTTATATGGATTGACTCACTTTTAGAACTAGTGGACATTTGAGGAACTGCATGTTTTGGCGCTTCCACTTTGGCACTGGAATGATTTTTGCCCCCTTGTATTTGTCATCAGCATTTCTGTATTTTTTGGTATATTTTTTGTATTTCTGAAATTTACTGTATCATCCAAAAGAAACATCCCTCTTTATTATAGGCATGCTGTCTGCACCGTTTTACATTTGGCCCATCTTACATTCAATTTAAGTTGCTATAAAACCAGATCCTGGTGTTCACAGAGTATTTATTATGTATAGTATACAGTACATGGGGCAGCATAATTACTGCCTCGATGGCCCGTGATGAAAGCTAGTTGCAGTTCCCATTCTGACCACTAGTTCAACCACAGTACGAACAATGTGGAGTAAATAACCTTGTTGTTGGTTTTTTGGATGCCCCCTGGCAAGGGGTTGCCACAGCGGACCATCCGGTCCACACATACAAGCTTGCACAGGTTTAACACCGGATGCCCTTCCTGATACAACCTTCTCATTTTATCCGGGCTTGATTAACTTTTAATAGTAATTAAAAGCAATTAATAATATTAATGCACAAAAATGTATAATTATAATGTATTTTTTTTCTGAATGAGCTGTTCATGTAATAACATCCGTAGAATGCCACCAAACACTCTAATGGGTCCGTGAGACAGTTTGTCATGTGATTGTGATTCTGCTTGTGATTGAGAGTGTTTTTTCCCTGGCAACCTGAACTTGTTCTTCAGGTCGATCCACATTTCATTTATGTATAGCCACATAAGCATAAAGCAAAATGTTCCTCATGATGGTTATCTTCAGGTCGCACCGCCTTAAAATCTGCTGGAACAGGATCATTTTGACACATTCCACCCTGCATAATAATCACAGACAGCCCTAGGCCACTGAGCTTCAGAGAACTGCATTTAGAAAGAAGAAGTTTGTTATGAGGCAGATGGGGAAATATGAAAGCCAGAAATATCCATAAAAAAAAAAATCAGACGTCAGTATAGTCATTAATAATTGTAATAACAACAACAATAATAAAAGGTATATATTTATTTTTATTTATCTATTAACTAACTAACTACATTTAAAAAAGCAAAAATATGATAGTAATATACATAGCAAAATAGTTGTTTTTTCCTAAGTAATAAAGTGATTAAAATATATATATATATATATATACATTACAATCAATTTAATTTGTGGCTTTAAAAAAAGAAAAGAAAAGAAAAGAAAAGAAAAACTGCTGTTAGGTTTTACTGAGCATGCTGGAGAATATGAGTTCTTCGTCACACTCGCTCCTTTCTATTTTCATGCAAAACTCAGCAGTCTACATTATTGATTTTTTTTCCCCATCTGAAAACTGGTCTGTCATGTAATATGTCGCTTTCTTTACAGGCATGCAAATATTCTTCTGTGATGTTATTTATTCATTCATTTTAGTGTATCTTGTACATAATAATGCAGACATAATAAACTTAAATTTCTACTACAGCAGATAATATGGCGCCTAAGACATTTGCACAGTACTGTGAGTATATATATATATATATATATATATATATATATATATATATATATATATATATATATATATATATATACTGGAGTCCAGTGGTGGCATGCTTTATCCATGGAAGTGATTGGAACACCTGAATGCAATGATTTGGATGGGTGAGTGAATACTTTCGGTAACATAGTGTATACATCCCGAAGACGTGCGGATTAGGCTAATTGGTGCCTTGTGCCCGAGTCCCAGGTCCCCCCTGACACAGGACAAGCAGTATACAGAGCGGGTACTTTACAATGTGTGTGTGTGTGTGTGTGTGTGTGTGTGTGTGTGTGTGTGTTGCCTTGTTAGGTACCTTGTTCTCCTGTAAACACATGTATTTACAGCACAAATGCCACAGTAAACAGAGTAATTTAGACATCAGTAATGGAGCAGATGTGTGTTGATGCACTGACACCTGCAGGTCAGAAAGGTGAACTGCTCATACAGCAGTTAAAAGTACTTAAGTACTATATATAAATAAGTTCGATCAGCCTTTACTGCCGAGGTGACAAACTGTGCAGGGTTAAGGGGTTCATTAGTGGTGTACGCACTGGGTGTGATTATAATCTACTGTATGTACACTAAGTATGATTGTTTTGTCTCTTAATTCACTATAACAGCAGCTACAAATCACAGTGTTATTTACATGTTCTCATTCTAATATGTTAGTGTGTCGATATCGGAGCGAATAAGCTGCACATAAACTGATTACGAAAACACACATGTTTTGTAAGAAGATGTTTATTGAAGTTTTATGGAAGGAGTCTCCAGTGTCAGCGCTTTGTAACAGTCAGAGGGAAAGTGGTAACGTCTTCAGGACAGAGAAGGTTACGCTTTGTTTTTTGTCAGTTAACATGA
>JAAGKR010002481.1:81547-93347 GCA_011419295.1 Clarias macrocephalus | reverse complement strand
ATTAAACTAATAGGCACATAAGCCATGTACAGTATCCATTGCTGGAGACTAACAGGTACAGAGACCACTTTTCCTTTCTGGGACAAATAGGCATAAAACCCACACCTCCTCCTTTAGAACTAATACTGTTGGTACCCGTACATAGGCATTGCAAGCTCAACTGGAATTAACAGGTACAAAGCCTTTATAACAGCTTACTAGGCCTGACAGGTTCATAGACCACACCTCCTTCACTGAGACAGGTACAGGTACAAACACCATACCTAATTCACTGGGAATTACAGGTACCAAAGCCAAACCTCCGTGTTATTACTAACTGGTACGTAGGCCAAACCTATTTTCAGGAGTCAAACCTCTTCATTAGGACAAACGGATAGATAGGCTACTGTTCCTTCACTTAAAATAAGAAATACAGAAGCCGCACCTTCTTCACTGGAACTGAGATACAGTATAAGGAAAAGTGCAGAAAAGGAGAGGGAGAAAAAAAGACAAAAAAAATGCATGACACATATATATAAATGAGATATTTCAGCTGAAATATCTGATTTAAGATGAGCTTGGTAATTTTTATATGTCTTATATTATGTTTTACAATTAAAAATCAACTATTACCTGAAATCAACAAAAATAAAAAATAAAGTTTTTTTGGTGTGAAAATGCATGTCAAAGCATTAAGAAAACCTGAAGAAAAGAAATAACAATGATGAAAGGGACAACTCTTTTTCTAAGGATGTAATTGCTAAGCTTGTGTCCATTGTTATAATCTTTAAAGGGCTAAAGTTGAAAACTTGAAATATAATTCACTTTAACACAGAACACTGATCTTGAAATCAGAGGCAATTACTGAAGGTCAGAGGTCAGCCTGAGAAGGGCTAATCCAGGTCAGGAACAGTTGTAGAGGGCATGAGGCTAACATAACAAGGCAAACACAGCCCGCTTTATTTCAGTCTCGTCTTTCTCACCTCGGCGGCTCGCTGTGAAATCCCTGTGGTGGAGAGAGGGGCATGAAATCCTGACGGCTCCAAAGGGGCGTGTCGTGTTGTGAGCGTGCAAAAAAAATGTACTGGAAGAAAATGACAATTAGGACAATTCGCAAAGCGACATACAGCCATGAGTTCAATGGTACATATAAACCTACACCTCTTCTCTTGATTTATCTACGTACCTGGTTTGAGGGCCAGGTGTGACTCCTCCAGAATAAAATTCATGCATTTAAATGTACAGATTGAACTTTACGGTAGTGGCAACACCTTGTTGTTGGGGTGTTTTTGTTTGTTTGTTTGTTTGTTTGTTTGTTTGTTTGTTTGTTTGTTTGTTTGTTTGTTTGTTTGTTTTCTGGAGCAGGGACTTACACTTCAGAAATTACATTGCATCGTTTGAAAGGAGGATTATTAAGAAATACTGAAGCATCTCCTTGAGCCATTTGCTAGGAAAAGATCAAACTAATACTAGTCCACTGAGTCTTTAAGAATGAAAATTATCCCTTTTTTTTTAAATTAAGCTCCAAAATTGTAACCAAATACCTTAACGACCAAAGTAAAAGTATTGGAGTTTCCATTACACAAACTTGACCTGAATTCTACAGAACATTTAAGCACAAAATTGGACCCTTAAGCAAAATAGTTAAGTTGGGCTTCTCTTGTCAACTCTGGAGAAATATATAATTTATTGAGCTCACAAACAATACTACTACTACTGACTAAATATTTGAATCACAAGTTGAGTCAACTTACGATTTTGAACTGGGTACACGTTGTGTCAACTAAACAGCAATGCGAAATATTTTGTTTGGCCAGAAACTTTCTCTAAAAGTTGAGTCAACTTAAAAAGTCTGTGCAACTCGTTACTAAACTTTTTTTTACGCAGTCATGAGGCGTTTTCTTCCCTGGTAGTTCCATCAGCAGGAATGCAGTGAAGCAATGAATTAGTTGAGAAACTTGTAAAAGGCTATCCATTGAAAAGCATTCACTTCAAGTTCAAGAAATTAAAAGGCAATTATTAGCGTTTATTTTGAAATCATATCCTACTGGAATAAAGTAGATGAATTAACTGACTAAATGACGAATTAAAATAAATCCTACAGGACAAAAAATGATTTATTGAAAGCCATTGCATGGTAGTAATATTAAACATACTGTAAAATGATACTGGCATCCCTAAAAATAAATCCTATAGACTGTATATTTTTTTAATGTCAAATATTCAGCATAATGCACATTACACGGTATATAATTCAATAAAGCTGACAGCTTGCATAAGACTTACATGCTTTTGAGCAAAAGCTACTTAGATCCAAGTGCTCCCCTTTTTCACAATTTTCCCACATTCTGAGGTTATTTACTAGAAAAGCCTGTCTCGTAAGCTGTGATTTATGTCTGTGTGAAAACGCCATTACATGTTCATATTGAATTAGTCATAATTCAACGTCATGGCTGCTCTTTTCATCTAGACTCAATCAGGAAGTGTCTTGTCCAAGATTATTAAAGAAAATCAAATCATTACCACCCACTTGATAGGAAAAATAAGCACTGCCATGTACTGTACTAATGCATTTGGGAGATGAAGGCTGGAGCATTTATTCTGCACTGCCCTAAATTTGTCAGGCTCTCAGAGCTAATAAAAAGATGTGGCCTGACTGTTTTTTTTTTTTTTTTTTTTTTTTTTGTCAAGATCACATCTTCAGGCATGCTAAAGGAAAGCTAATTCAGTTAAAAAGGAATTAGAGAAATATTTGGTTATTCTGTTTATTTGCCCTAGAAGGTAAACGGTTTCCTCTTTATTTTCAATAGCTGGCTTTTATTGCCACATTGCTTCTACATTACATTTTTGTAGTTTTAACTATTATATTTAATCACACTTTTTATTATCTTTAAAGATATTTTACATAATATTTAAAACCATTATTATTATTATTATTATTATTATTATTATTATTATTACATCTTTGTGGTTTTCGCTTTCTTCAATGAAAAACTATATTCCCCATGAACCCCATCATGCCGCACAGCCTAAATCACAATAATCTGTGTCTTGTTATGCCTCGTTTATTTACCACTATTTATGGTCACACAGCATTTCTTGTCTAGCATTTGTCATTTGTTGTCATGCGTCTCAGTTTCATTTATTTACCTGCATGGGTTTTCCTTCGTGAGCATGGGTAAGATTCAAGATTTTTGCCTAACATCTTTGATTTGCTTTGTCTCTTTGTCCCTTAAAAACCAAGGGGTGTTCAAGTCAAACCGGGACTTTTGATTGTCCAGAATAACTTGCTTTATTTCTCTATATAATCCCTCTGCTACACTAAGGCACTTAACCCAGTGTTTCAATAGTGCTTGGACACCATCAAGGTAGAAAGTTTTCGCCGTACGCCGTAACCATGATTGGACGGCCTGATTCACGTCTTTAACGCTGGCCTCCCAGGAACTCATTTAATGGCCCAAACATGTGGAAATGGCTTGACGTGAAGTCAGGATTGTATGGTGGGTGTGGCGATAGCGCCCAGCTGAGCTCCTGTAATGCGCAAGTGGTGCAGTGGGACAGTATGAGGTCTTGCAAAAACAGAATGCCTATGGTGATCAAAACAGGGAATTTTTTTTTTTCGCTTAAAGGAAAGAGCCATTACAGGAGCTCCTGGGAGGCCAGCACAAATGCATTAGTGAATAAAGAGGTATTATAAAGAAATGAACAGAGCTTTCATTCGCATAATGATGTTTTGTTATACAATACAATCAAAAATCCTGGTTTGACTCGAACGCCCCTTGTATTATCTGCCTTTGCCTCTACTACCTGAAACTTATTTGTCTGCTAAATGCATATTTAATGAATATTCCGAATTTGAAACAGACAACATGTCCAATGTAATAGTTTTTATCTTTAAATATATACATTTTTTTTATTCCCTATGTTTGTTAGAGGTGTGCTGGGGGCAATGATGCCAAGCTGGATATAACATCTTCATAAGTAATTATTATTCAGTGTTCTCATCACTCAGGTATTTACAAAGCAGCTAAAATCCATAAAGAAACAGCGCTTCTGTACACACACTCACACACACGCACCAATCAAAACACTCATGCACACACCTGTACATATCCGTTTGCTTTTTCTATGTCTTAGTTTCATCACAGTTAAGTGGTTATAAACCTCCGGCTTGTTGGTGGTTGGCTGGCAGCCTGTTCTCCTGCCTGAGGCTTTTAAAGCGCTCACTTTTTCAAGGACGTGACCACATGAGAGCTGTGAATGCATGGCAGGCTGCCAAAGCGCCAGAAGATAACATCTCGAAGAAAATATTACAGTATTGCATACTCAGTGTAAATTACCCGAATGTTTATAGCAACCGGCAGCAACACGAGGCCTGGGGCGGGACGAGGCCTCGGGGCGCTGGCTGCGTTCCTCGTGGGACTGGAAGTTTGTGATGGTTTTGACAAGCATACAGGTAAGATTTGAGTCACCTGAGTAGTCAACCAAGATCTCTCCCTCTCTTTGTGTATTTATAACATAATAGGCTTTTTGTTTTGAGTTGATGTGGATATACATGTGTCATTGCATTTATTTGTTAAAGTTATGCGCTAATGTTGGAAGGCTGTGAGTTCAACCATTAACTGCTCTGGTTAAAATAATTAATATGTACAGGATAATGTCTAAAATGTGAGTATTTTCAGGAGAAAAGTAAAAAAATATATATATTAAAAAAAAAAAAAACACTGGCCACCTGCCATCCATCCTAGAACGGGCACCAGTCCATTGTGCTGCACCAAGGATGGACACACATGTTCAGAATTGAAACAGGGACCCTTGAGCTATCAGGTGGAAACATTAACTGCTGCATCACCGTGTCAAACATTTTGCATCTGGGATAATAATTAACATTGCATTGAGTGTTTGTTTTACTGACGCCAGAAATTAGGTTTGATCAGGAACCTAGCAATGCTGGGACGTCTTTGAAGTTTACTTGTGTTCATTTCCTCTATCTCCTTTCCCTTTTTCAGAACATTAGCTAGATTTGGATCTGATTTAAATTAGCATTAATTTGTCGCCAATATGTTATTTAGTCAGTTATGTGGTTAGTCTGTAGCATAGCAGTTCAGGAATTTGCCTACAGTGGCTACTAAGGAATCTCATCCATCTATCCATCCATGCAGGAACCACTGTAGTCCAACTAGGGCTTGGGCAGGATAATGGTGACCATTGTACTCATTTTTACATCCGTGGTAGGACCACATTCACACGGCCATTTGGAAATGACATGTTTTTGGACTGTGGGAGGAAACTAAAGTACTCGGAGAAAACCAACCAAACACTGGAAGAACATTCAAACTCCATGTACACAGACAGGAGGTGGGAATCGAGCACCATTCCTGGAGGTGCAACAGTTAGCAACAGTGCTAACCACTCAGCCACCAGTCAGCTTGGCAGAAACTTCACTTACCCATCGTCTATACCACTTTACCCTGTATTCAGGATGGCATAGGCCTGGAGCCTATCCCAGGAGATTCAAGGCACCAGGTGGGATACACCCTGGACAGGGTGCCAATCCATCGCAGGGCACACACACACAGACTACTGGGAAATTGGGAACGCCAATTAATCTAATCTGCAGGTCTTTGGACTATGGGAGACAACTGAAGTACCTGGAGGAACTTTGACCTTTGACCCACAAAGGACGGGGAGAACATGCAAACTCCATGCACACAGAGATGGGAATTGAGCCTGGCCGGGAATTGAACCCAAACGTACAAGGCGACAGTGCTAACCACTAAGCCACTATGCCGCCAGTCAGGAATCTAGCCTGGCAGAAACTTCACTAGTCAATAATTCATTTATCCGGATACTCAACCAATCAGTCATGTAGCTAGTCCAGCTAGTAGCAGGACTGTCATTAACTTATCTAGATTCAGTTAATCAGCCAGTTATTTCTCTTTTCAGAAACCGATTTAGTTACAGTTCACTAATCAGTTGGTTAGCTAATCATTAGCTGAAGGAATTTACTCACTGGTAACTTGATTACTGTATATTCATCATGCTCTCGCTGCTCTCTTTTACGTCAAAGAGGATAATATTCCTGGAAAACAGTCACATTGCACATATGTGACCCTGACTTTAGCTACGTTTTCACAGACAGAGTCACACATGTGACTAGAGCGTGTTCTCCTATGTGGTGCAGTTAACTTTCAAACTACAGAAATAGTCATTCCTACCACTAAACTCATGGATGTGATTTGAATCTCTTATTTTTCTTTCTTTGATGGAGCCACAGTACCCGTAGCTGGACCCGTGGGAATCCTAAAAATATATGAGGCATTTAATTGTGCTGATCGGGAGGACGATCATGTGCAGACGATGACATAGTAAAAACCAGGTTGTGTTTTTCGTTAGAAGTGTACTTTTATATAGATTTCTTTGGTTAGTAATCCAAACGTCATTCACGGTCCTGTTATTTTAAAGTCTATTACTGTAAATCTTTAAAAGTGTGTGTACATAAAAGTGTGCATGTATAGGTAATGGAGGAGTTTGTATGAATCAAACTGAACTCTGGCTCACCTGGTAGGGTGTGTATACATGTGTGTGTGTGTGTGTGTGTGTGTGCACGTACGTGCTTATGGTATGTGCGTATATAGGTTTTGAGTATGCAGTCTTCCAACTATTTCTAGGGAAAACAATGTGAAAGTCAATTTCTTGCCCTATTTCTTGAGAAACGTTCCTAATAGCATTGCCCTATACTAGTTCAACTAGCTTTGGGGCCTGTCAGTCAAGCTGAGTGATCCTGCCCATTGGCCATCCTTTGACCTTACATTGTCCTCTGATAAGTGCAGCCACTGGAATGAACCAGGTGCCTATGGAAACAGTTTTGACATTTGTCTCTGTCATCATGTTCAAAAGAAAAAAGTAAAGCTCTGAAAAACAGAAAAGATACTTTACGCATGTCAGTCAAATATATCTCTAGTTTTTTCTTCTTCTTCTGATTGCACTTTGACTGGAAAACAGATCATGCAAAAACACATACAAATGGATCAGTGGGGGAAAAAGGGGGGGGGATTTTTTTTTTCAAATTTTTCAATTGAGGTGAAAGTTTTATTTATTTATTTATTTATTTATTTTGTACAGTATGGGCATAAGTTCCTGTTTCACGCCCAAAAGATTGGTATGCTTGCTTGTACCAGCACTAATTATGATACTGAAATTAATTTCCCATTACTAAGCTTATATGTATACTCGGAATGTGACTGTACACCCTAGTGCACTAGTTTTCCCTTTAGCGCTGATTGTTAGTTAACCTGAGAAAATGGCTGATATTCTAATGCAGAGTGAATGTAAAATAATGCAAACTTAAGAAATTCTCTCACCACCTCCATGGTTTAGGTCCTGCGCACCTTTTGGCTACATAGTACCGGTAAGAATTTAAAACCACTTTTCTCTTGTTAAGTCGGCTAACTGTTTGGTCACCAGCTCAATGTTAGTTCCACCAGTCATGGGTCATGTTTCATGGATATGAGGAAAATCGCTTGTTACATAAGCAATAAAACCATAATCTGTTGCTAATCAATTGTGTTTGTGGAACTCTTGTGCAAAAGCAATATTACACTGTATTACACTATTTAATACAGCAGTACTGTACTTTCTCTTTCATTCACTTTGTGATCTGCTTTGCTTGCATTAAACATTAATTGGGAAACACATCCACATTTCACATCATCTCATTTGCCCGGCTAACATACACTAGGCTATACACTAAAAACGATACACTTTTAATCACATAAAAAACGTTCAGTATCAGACCTGGGTATCTTTTAGTTCTTTCTTTGTTTACAAGTTTTTGGGATCTTGAGCACGGAATCTGGCCAATTCCCAAACCAGCATGGGTATGAATGCATCTATAAACATCATATTTATTCTGTGGCCACCTGTTAATTACTTGGTGGGTATGGGTAAACAGACAATTTTGAAGACTTGCTTAAAGTGGCACAACTAATAGTAGCTGTGTTTCAACTCAAATATTTACGCATCATTTTAAGATTGCAATAGTGAAATATGTTCAATTATTTTCATGTTTAGTTTCCTGAGACCACAAAGTCCTAGTTTAATTACTCACTCATTTTGAAATGCAACAGTTACCACGATATTTAAAGGGGACCTATTCACATTTGGAAGTAGCAATACAAAACATTTTGTAAAAAACTTTTTTCCGTATTTTTATTTTTTGTTGTTTTTTGTAGTTTTTTTTTTTGCTAGCAGCAGAGTGCAGCAACCATAATGACTCCCATTATGCCCCGATTTCTTTTTAATTGTAAGTTTAATAAGAGACTACTAATTTTCAGTACCATAATTAGTGATAATAAAATCAAGTATACCAAGGCCTTTCATCAACATACTGCATTGTGCAACACAACTTTGGCATCTCTTGGGCGTGAAACAATAATTTATACCCATGTCAAAAAAACAAAACAAAAAAACAAACATACGTCATCACAGTAGGAAAAATTCCATTGTTCTTTTAATTTCCACTCATCCATTCCTATGTGTTTTGCATAAACTGTTTGCTTTTTTTTTTCAGTGGAAGTGCAATCAGAAAGTAAACAAAACAACAAAGATGACATGCATAAAGTATATATTTTTGGGGGTTTTTAAAGTTTTCTTCTTCTGTTTTATTTTATTTTATTTTTTTAACATGATGACCAAGACCGACATCAAAACAGATATCAAAACATCCCAGTGCTGTTATGCTTTATATCAGCATGGGTGGAATACCTCTCGTCCAATCAGATTACTTGGTCGGAACTAACTGATGTAGAATTTTAAATAGCATTTCCAGGAAATACTTTCAATCACAACATTTTTTGTTGCTTTTGCATTGACAGGAGTTAAAAGGAACCAGTTGGATTCCTCTCCCTTTGTGACATCACATAGGAAGACACCCTCCCCGAGCTTGTTGCTTAGCTCGGCTGTTACCGTATGGTGTGATGTGTCTCAGGAATAGCTTATATAGACACTGAAACAGCATGTTCAGAAAAGGAGTGATACTAAGGGAGTGTTGGGAATGAAAAAAGCATCGTAATGAAGCTGAGTGACATAAATCTGCTGGGGCATTAACAGACACACTTTGGGGGAGCTTAACTCGTTAAAGAAATAGTGAAATATGGGACCTTTAATGGGCGCAAAATAGACATTGAAAAATTGAACTCATGGCTTAAATAATAGCATCTGCCATTAAAATTTGACTTCCTCTAACCACTAATTTTCTCTCCACTTGCCTTGGGTCGGAGTGGTGAATGCTTCAAGATCAACTCAACTGACATGGGAATGCATGAGCAGAGGATTAGTGTCAGGGTGCACCAAACCCATACAACGAACAGGCTTGGTGAAAGCATGCGCTGTTTGCAGAAGCGGGAAATAATACGGGTGTTCTTCACATTCCCAACAAATGGAACGGAACAGAGCCAATCAGCAGAGATTAAGTCCTTTTGTGACTTGCAAATATTTTATCAAGCTCCAAGCACTGAGTTTGCAGAGATTAAGTCTGTTTATTGGTGATGTAAAGTTTATTCTAAAAGAGGGGCAAGGATGACTCAACAACGCAGCACAGAACGCAATGCCCTCAGGCTGGACTTGATCTCGCATGACGGGAGCACGTTGCCTGCGCAAGGAACATTTTCTATTGAAACAGTTCGTCAACGAATACGTAATCGCACAGAAATTTCCAAAGATGGCTGATCCTATATTACACAGTGCATGGCGCGGCGTGTACTCGCACAAGAACACGTTCTTGGCGTCAAACACTGATTCCCAGAGTGAAATGAACATGAGCATGTTTCAATTTGCTTCAATGAAATGGACTTGGAGTTTCTTCATAATGAACAGAAAAACACAACAAAGGAGTGGCACAAGATGTGGTAATGCTCGACACAATGCTTAAAAATCATAAACGAAATCAAAATCAGTGTGTCTTTTGTCTGAACAAAGAATTTGGGAAGCGAGGGTTTATTCTTTTGGATTCATATTAGTGGGAGATTTGGGGACTTGAGGCAAAAACAAAGAATTAAAGCCCTGAACTAATGTGCACTGCAGCTGGGCTCCAAAAGCCCAAAAATCTGAAGCAGGGCAAAACATAGATACTCTCTCTCCCTCTCTCTCCCTCTCTCTCTCTCTCTCTCTCTCTCTCTCTCTCTCTCTGTGAAACTCGGAATAAGACATTGAGGTCTGTGTGCAGCTGCGCAAGTTTGGCAAAAGCACATGACTTAATGAATTATATCATCAGCACTTGTGTGACAGTAACAGTAACAATTCTAGCTTCTCCTCCTCCTCCTCCTGGTCCATTCTTCTTCTCCACTGACACCTGATGGATGAGTCACATACTGTAGCCCAGCTAGAACTGAAGTTAATGAATCTTACTCCAAACTGTAACTATGTATCATGTTTCTGAAGAAGTATCCAGTATTACTGCTCTGTAGTGTCAAAGAAAACAGTGTAACTTTGTGCATTAAGATGGAGTGGTTTGCTTTTTGTTGTTTTTCAGTAACTTGAGAAATAACCTCTCGGTAACTTCAACAGAGAAAAACAGAAGGGCTGGGGAGTGACTCTTTATAGGCATCATATCAAAACGTTCTAGGAACATTAAATGTACGTAACTGTATAGAGCTGAAAGTAATTGAACAATATCACACTCCTACTGAGTACAAGAACACAACCTCGAGTGTGATATCGCTTTTAAACAATTGTTCCATCACCATATTGAGCTAACAACTGACAGTTATTGTAATTACCAGGGTTATAATCCAATTGGATTATATGCTGCAGATGATGGATGGATGGATGAATGGATGGATGGGTAGATGGATGGATGGATGGATGGATGGATGGATGGATGGATGGAAGGGTAGATGGATGGATGGATGGATGGATGGATGGATGGATGGATGGATGAATGGATGGATGGATGGAAGGGTAGATGGATTGATGGGTAGATGAATGGATGGATGGATGGATGGATGGATGGATGGATGGATGGGTAGATGGATTGATGGGTAGATGAATGGATGGATGGATGGATGGATGGATGGATGGATGGATAGGTGGGTAGATGGATTGATGGGTAGATGAATGGATGGATGGATGGATGGATGGATGGATGGATGGGTGGGTAGATGGATTGATGGGTAGATGGATGGATGGATGGATGGATGGATGGATGGATGGATGGATGGATGGATGGATGGAAAGCTATTGTGCTAGGATGTCTCGCCCCTTGTTTCAAGCATCAAGTAGTGCCCTTGATCAGGTGTTTGAGGTTGATTTCAAATTCAGCCTTGTGTTAGAAGATAGTTAGCATTGTAGCTCATGTTAGCTGTGAACACAGACAGTTCAAAGGCAATTTGGAATGACTTAAAAGCAGGTACTAAGGAGACAATATGTTGTTTAAGATGACATAATTGTAGCAGATGTGTTTTCTTGCTGAAAGTGTTTCTATGGCTGTGAGTTTTGGCAGGCAGCTGCTCTCCCCTTTGTCTAATACTACAGGCCGTATAGTTAGTGTAATTCGCGATTGTTGGAACACCTGTGATGCAGAGTGATACATAAAGTTAAACATTTCAGTGATGTTATGCTCTATATCACTATTCTAATAATGCATCTCAGCCAGTCACATTACTAGGTCGGTACTAACTAGTTAGTAACTAATTGTTGTACCGTATAATTAAAGATAAAGCTCAACACTGATGTAAATATAAAACTGAAAGAGGAAGTTTTTTTTTTTTTTTTTTTTTTTTTTTTTGCAAGTGCAGCAACCAAAGTAGCAGAGATAAAAAAA